>KK351026.1:271394-293666 GCA_000671755.1 Glossina brevipalpis
TCTCTCCCCCTCTCTCTCTCTCTCTCTCTCTCTCTCCCCCTCTCTCTCTCTCTCTCTCTCTCTCTCTCTCTCTCCCTGTCTGTTCCTGGCGCCCTTTCTCTTGCATATTAAATTAAAAAAAAAAAAAATCAAATAAATTCAATTTCATTTTCTTATACACAAGTTTTTTAAATTAATTAATTTTTAATATTTAAAAATCCATAGTAAAACATACACAACACATGATTTTAATTGAGAATATGTTTAATAAACGACTTAAGAAAGATGCTGTAAGCGCGTAGAACAACCAACGCGGCAGCATCATCAGTATCAAAAGCTTCTTTTAATGTTAAACACTTTTGTTTCAGTTTCTTTCTTAATTGGTAACTTTTGAGATGGTCCTTGTGTACTTTCGCTAATTTAAGCAAATTTTAAATAATTTTCATTTTATGTTTTCTTTTGTTGTCATTTATTCTTTTTGCATTCATCACAAATTTTTGTTCATTTAAAAAAAAATTTTCTTTTTTTTTGTTGACTAATTTTAATCGAATTAAACATTTAGGGAGACTTCTTTTAATGGTATTATTTTATCATATATTTGTTGTGTATGAACTTAGTAACGAGAATTTTATCTTTTTTTAATTATTTTTTTTTCTTTTAATTCTGTTTCTTTTTTTTTCCATAATAATTTGTTTTGTTTCGTTATATTTTTTCTAAACGAAATCAAAACGTATGGGAATCGCTGCTTTTTCAAACTGAAAAAAAAAAAAAAAAAAAAAACTCTTCGATTGGTTTTCCATGCCATCACGACAAATGCTCATCTGAAAATCGCTTATAATTTAAATGAAATTTTCTTTTTCTTTATAATATTATTATATTACTAATAATAAAAACGAAAACAATAATAAAGGACTTTGAGGTATATTCACATTCACTTATTTAATACTAATTAATTAGAGCTATCAATAAAAAAGAAAAAAAAATAAAACAGAAAAAACTGAACCTAAAACCTAAAAAACTGCAATTTACGCCACATTTTTAACTATGATTTTAATGAACTTTTAAATCTATTTAGTAGTTGTGTGATTTGAACCACATTCTAAATTCTATATAATCTGTAATTTGTGCTTACTTTTGTATTGATTTTCGTTTGATTTGTTATTGATTTTCGTTTGTTATAAAACAAAATTTAACAAAAAAAAAAAAAAAATTATAAAAAATATAAGCAAAGAACTAAAAACAGCAGCTATCTAGCAAAATATTGAATTTTGTTTATCTACAACAACAACAAAAGTGTTTTCTATTAGTTAATTGTTCTATTTCCCTGGTTTTCTGGCTTTACAATAACTGTCAGTTTGGTTTGTAATGTTTTTAATTTTTATATAAATATTTGTTTTAATCAACAAAGTACACCACCACCACTCACCACAACTTCTTGCACACGTCTAACACAAAATTATGATTTCTCGACTTCTTCTTATCATAAAAAAAAAAAAAGAAAATCATAATTTTAATCATTTCCTCAAAATTATTATCAAAATTCATTCATTTTTCTTTCATACAAAAACACTATTAATTTTTCATTTATTATTGCAATATATAGTAAAAACATATAAAAAATCACACACGTATCTCGAAGCGAATCTTTGATATCTAGTATCTCTCGATTCATATAAGCAGATAATTAAATAGATGTGGAAGAAAATACGGATGGATGAATGGATGTAGCTAACCTTGAAATCCTTAAAATTCTATAATTGTTACAAACGAAAACCTAGTCCTATATATACCCATCTATCGGTGGATATTTCGCAGTCCACCTTTATAACAATTTCCCATAAACTTCACTACACAGTTTAGTGTTAATGTTAATGTTATTAGGAAGTCTTTAAGAAGCCTTTAAGAAGCCTTTAAGAAGCATTTCTCTTATTTAGTAAATATTAGGGGGCTTATTGCATATATACAATATTCTTGGCGCACAACTTCTCATAACATAGAACTCTTTTCATTTTATTTCACATAATCACTATCGTAGACTTATCAAACTTTTTCAATCTTCAATATTTTAAACGCAAAGAGATACGTCTTGAAAATCTCAGAAAGCGTATATACTTTTGATCGGAGTTATTAATAAGATCGATTTAGCAATTTATGTTCGTCCGGGCATTTGTTAAAATCACGACGTGATCACGACTTGTTGACGATCGACTCACGTAATATTAGTAGTTTCCAAGAAAATTGTAATTTCCCCCCGTCTCTCTTTTTAATTTTATTCTCAAAATTTGACGATATTTTAATAACTAAAGTTTTTAATTCGATTTGTAAGGATTACATATCAACTTTTGTTCGCTAAAAATAAAATCATCTTTTCAAATATAGAAGAAAGAAGAATTTAAAAGCTTTATTGACATGAGGATTTTTACGTATTAAAACCCAAGCTTTAAAATGTATAATAGGAATTTTTTATTTTCAGATTTTAAAGAACAAATTACGGACATGAAAGCTTTTGCAAAACAAGTTGTTGTTTTTTTGCCTTTTTTTTTTAGTTCATAGAAATAGGTTCTAATTCTGCACAACAACACGATGAACATATTTTGAAAATATGTTTCGAAATTTTAGCGAGTATTGAGTCCTTTTTGAAAAAATTGATTTCAAATAAGTAAATTTTTTTTTAGTTCTCTTGAAATTTAGTCAAAGGATTTGCAAATTTAAATTTATCGAACAAAGTGCAAGAACCAACGGTATGTTAAGTTCGAAAAATAGAGTCTCCAGAAAAAGTCATCCAAAGCTTCAATATCCAAATTTGAAGAAACGTTTATTTTGCCTGCACTATAAAAACGATTCAGTGGTTAAGTAACGGGCTTTTAATGGATGTTGCAAAAGTTTTGTTCATATCTACGTTGCTATTTATAGTTCTCAAGTTAGCCGGTACAATCTACCAAGGAGAAGGTTGTAATAAGGTTCTATGTTCGATTTTTTGAATCATTTAAAATTTCGCCTTCACATCGCATGCCTTTTTATATCATTCTTAGATTTTTTAAGAAATTGTTTAATCCAATAAAGAATTATATCTAAAGTGAAGTGGACGGTAAATACAGTTCTTGCGTTACGCTGAAGAAATACTCGATTAGCAAGAACTTATAAGGAGGAGTATGTAAATGTGAAATTTAATTTTTACAATTGCCTGAGAAAGCCCGAAAAATTATACGAAGAAGTGTTTGGGACAGACAGTAGTTAAATTAGTTTCTTGCAATCACAAGCGTATTTAAGAGTTCAGCCTAAATCAAACTGATTTTTTGTTTTGTTTGTACGCTACGTTTGTACTATTGCATATATATTTATAGGCGATTCAAGTCCTTTTTTAAAATCTATTGGAAATTATTTTATTGAAATTTACAACGAAGAGCTAAAGAGATATTATCAGAATCTCATGGCGATCATGATCGTATAAGATTTACGTGATTTTTAATAAGATTTTCTGGGCGTTACAAAGAGAGCGGCTAGAAATGGAAAAAATTTGAAATTCAAAGTTAAGCTTCTTTTTTTTTACCTCAGGACTTACTCAAAGTTCAAAATTAACAGCTTAAACCATGACTTCCTTTATTGTTTGTTAAAAATATATTAATTTTATTGCTTTCATTTAATTCTTTCATTTAATATATATATCATAGATATATTTAATATATATATCATAGATGTATGATCTTTAAAATGTAATCTCGATGAATCTGCAGCGAATTTAATCATAATATAAAATAAAAATTAGATCATTCTGCCATATAAAGGTTTGGTTATTATAAGAAATTTTCTATGGAAGGGGAAGGGGTTCAAAAATAGACCTATCAGGTCCAAACCTAGTACAGTAAATTAAGATGAAATACTTTCTGAAATAATAAATAATAAACAAAACTGCTAAGAATTAAGTTTTATCACCATACAAACGCCTATTTCGCATGGCAGGTTCTTCAAAAAACGACCCTGTCATCCTTTCTAATTTTTCGCATTTTTGAAGGCGTTCACTGCAATTTTACTACAATAAATGCGGCTAATTAGTTAAGTTTCCTATTTCAGCAAAATGGACAGATGGACAGACATACGTTCTTAAATTTTAATCTTCGTTCTTTAAATACATTGCAATCATTAAATATATACTGAAAAAATTTTCTTCTCAGCGAACAACGGTAGTAATGAACTCTCCCATGAAACCGAACAAAGCAGCCTAAGAATAAAAATTAATTAATCTGGTTTTTACTTTGAGTTATAGATAGAAATTCGATGATAGCATAATTATTGAGCGAACGAATAAACAAATAGATTTACAGTTTGAAGGACCGATATATAAATCTGCAAACCTAGAAACGTAAAAATTTAGCTCGATTAAGTTACGTTAAACTTGAGAAGTTAGCCCGGTTTAGAGGAAGAGCTCACTTGAAGTATATAAAAGTGTGATCATTGAATTGACTATCTCTCTATCTTTCCAATCGTACGCCAAAACGTAAAGAAACGCTACGCTTTGGGCCTTATATAGTCTTATGACCAGAAAGAAACGGAACAGATGATCGAACGATTTCGTTTCCTCCAGGGATGTGAAGATATTAAAGTCCTTCCTTTAGTCGTAGTTACGTGGTTTCCTGTCAGTTTAAATTTTCTGTTTGGCAATACTAAGAAATGACAGAATTTTCACCAAATGGAGTTTTCGATCAGAGTTTTTGTTTAATTTTAATGAAAAAATGCATAAAACTCTTTGTCTTCAATGGTAGTTATAATTTATTATAATACTTTGATTTAAGCTAAGAACAATAAATAAGTGGCGGTAAGTACATAAGATTCGCTCTAAAATGCATAAACTTCACGTATTTTTCATAATTTCTTCGCGATCACTAATCTTCTCATTATAATTAATGAAAACAAACAAAGAACACATAAACTTTGCAAACCCAATATTCTTAAATATCATTTAATTTTGTTGTTGTTTTTTCTTTTCTTTTTGTGTTTTTGTTTTCTTCTTTTTTTTTTTTATTTTGCCTGTGTAGTAGTTACTACTTCTCTATATAGAGCGAGCATTAAAAAAAAAATCCACAAAAAGAAAAAGAAACAAACACTTAAACCTTTACCTACAACAACACTAATATATTAAATAATTTTTAATTTTATTAAAACATTTACAAAAGATGGTAATCACTAAAATTAAAGTTTTCAGCATGAAAAGTAAAATATTTTTCAAAAATTTCAATTTCATTGAGAAACAGAAAAGAAGTAAACCCCCGCTTGCAGCTACTTATCCTTATTGTCGTTAAGCCATCCAAAGAAAAGAGAGACGAAATCTAGTCCGGAGCAACAATTGTTTTGCTTAATTCTCATAATAATTCATTAACATCGAAATCAAAAGACTATTTAAAAACATTTTATCAGAAAACACTTATTCTTTTAAACAAAAAAAAAAAAATAAAAAAATAAAAAAATAAAAATTAAATAAAAATAAGACCATCTCACAAGTGCTAATTATAGAATTTTATTCCAATCAATTTGCTTTTAACGAATTTTGAAAATGAAAAGGTTTACATAATCATATACACACATTGTACATATAATCAGACACTAAGTGACCACCACCCCTCTATTAAGCTTTGCATGCATCTACACTGATATGGTAAAGTTTAGCGAAAATTTCGCTTAAGCTTTTATCAAATGATTTCACTTTTAGTATTCCAGAGCATTTATGAAAATGTTTGTATTTTCATTTAAAATTAGTTTTCATTTCAATTTCATTTAATGTGGTTCCTTAACACTTTTATATATGTATGTGATTGCTTAATATGTACACAATTTATTCTTGCCCTTTCCCTACACTTTCAAAATGTTTCGTGTTTGCGAGTTTTTTTAAACAAAATACGTAAGAATAAATAAAAGAAAATTTTATTGTTTAAAGCATTTATTTATAAAAAATTTCAATGCATTTTTTTTTAGTTTTTCGTACGCTTGGATCATATACGCAAATGCTTTACCCAAAAAGGCGGCATTTTCGTTTTGGAAGAATACAGTAAGTGAAGGAACTTTTTAACAACTAATCTTTAATTTAAACTGAATCACTTAGCATCCATCGCCTGCTTGCGTTGGCATCTTTGCTTCTTTTTTTCTTTTGCGAATTTGTAAATGCACTGCCTTGCACCCATAATACATTGTAGCTTCGTATGTAAGTTTAATCAAAAATATTATATGAGCAAAAACGAAAATTTCGATTCGCGTTTGCCTCTTCCGGCTTCATTGAAGCATTTCATCTGATTTGTCGGAACAGCGTTTTCTAAAACATGGCTTTACTTAACAACTAAATAACGAAATAATTAAATAAATAAATAATTAAAAAATTGAATAGTTAAATGGTTGAATAATTAAATAAATAAATAGTTAAAAAATTAAATACCTAAATAATTAAATAATCAAATAATTAAATAGCTAAATAACTGAATAACTAAATAACTTAATAACTAAATAATTAAACAATTAAATAATTAATTAATAATAATTAAATAGTTAAATAATTATATAATTAAATAATTAAATAACTAAATAATTAAATAACTTAATAACTAAATAATTAAATAATTAAACAATTAAACAATTAAATAATTAAATAGTTAAATAATTAAATAATCAAATAATTAAATAACTAAATAAATCAATAACTAAGTAACTTAATAATAAAATAATTAATTAATAATAATTAAATAGTTAAATAATTAAATAACTAAATATTTGTTAAACTACGACTTGATTTGTGTATTAAAATTCGCACCAACTTAATGTACTTTATACATACATTTTGACGTTTACTCACATATAGATATAGGTCTGGGTAGAGGGAAAATTGTGCATACTTTTGCATTCATAATAGATCGGAAACTATATGATTGTATGTCTGTCTGTGTGTTGAAATCATGATTACATTTATAACGTTTCGGATATAAAATCAAATTGGACCCCCCAAGTTTCTCACCGTTACTCTCGTCAGTCAGTTTTAGTTATTAGTTTCAAGTAGGTTTATCACAGATGACCTTGGAAATTGTAAATTAATCCTTAAGCTTCGTTTGGGTTCAACTATGCTTTCATTATATAAACTACATACATTACATTACATTACTTACGTTACTTTATATACAGATTCTGATAAAAAGCGAGCAAGTGGTGGATACAACAAAATTAAGTAAAATTCAGTAAAATTCGAATAAAAATTGTATTTTGTTTTATTTCGATAAATCTGACAAAGCTTGTTGACTCAGATCTTTCTGGTTTTCGTTTTTCATTTCTGATACTCTAACAGATCCCAAAACGCGGCAGCTTATCCAACGGAAATATAAATCAACAATGGTAAGTGACATTTATTTACAAAATTCATAATTGTTATCACGAATTGTGCGTTTTCTGTTCAAAATTTTTGACGTGCATGGTTTAATCATGTGTCTGTGTCTGGTAAAAACCAACACAGAAAAGAAATTGATTTTTTTTTAAACACAATTAATTAAAGGTCTTTTGATAATTTTAATTTTAATTCATTTCTATTCCTTTATTTTTATAAATTGTAAACTTGTCCATATATACATAATTGTATATATATATATATGTGTGTGTGTCTCATACAACAAAAAAAAAACATCAACCAACCAACCAACCAACCACCTCATCTCAACACACATTACACCACATGTATATCCACCATCATCATCATCAAACATTCCAATACAATTGACAACGTATTGAAAATTGAACTGAAAAAGGCTTCCGCGGCTGCTTTAAGTTTGCATCGCATGTTTTCTATAAAATTTGCCAAAAAACTAATGGAAATCTCCTACAAAACCAATAAAAAGGATAGCAATCACAATGAGACTGAACGTTATGTTATGGATTCTTGTAAATACTGATAACTGATTAGGACAAAATGCGTTAAACACAATCTTCACTTTATATACCCACTGTACTACACACATTGTAACTATAATTGTATTCTTAAAAAAAGCTTTTTTTGTAATCAGAGATTAAAAAAATATGTCTTCGCATGTCTTACCATTTTTTTTTTTTTGGAATTTTTATATATAATAAATAAAATGTATTAACTTTTTTTATTTTATTTTTTTGAATTTTTTACAAAATCTTATTTGAGCATCTTTTTCTTGCATAATTATTGAAATTTTGTATGTGAGTTTAAAAATTCATCTATGATGCATGCCTTACTTTATTTTGTTAATTATTTTTTAATAAATTGTGCAATAAATTGTTTTTTTACTTTTCTTTGATTTTATACAAAATCTTATTTTATGTTTTTCTTCTTATCATATAATGTTCCCTTCGTGAGCCTATGCTAGGTATTAAAAAAACTCTTCTAAATTTTCAAAAAATTCTTATCGTAAAAGGCTGATCAGATTTGCTATTCGGTATTGTGTGTGTTTTCGTATGTGGCGGCCGGGCAAGATCAAAATCAAAAGAAAAATCCAGTGGTTATAACGCCGCAGATACAAGACTTATATGCACAACAGAAACAACAATTGGCGCAACAACATCAACATCAACAGCAGCATCAACCGGCCAAAGACAGCAGTAATTCACGTTCCAAGACACAAACGAAACCACCAGTTGCAGCTTCGCAGCAGCAGTACAGCAATAAAAGTCAGATCGTGACTATAAGACATGCAATGGAGATACAGAAACCTAGCATTACCACCACAACGGTGCAACCTCAGACAAAGTTGGTGCATACTAGTGTCAAGACATTCAATGTAGCGACATCTATAAATACAATAACACAAGGTAGCCATAGCGTGCAGCAAACATCAGAACAACAGTTGCAGCAAGAAATAAACAAACATGCACCATTGGGTCCGCGCACCAGTGGTGGCAGTCAAACAGGTCCTTTACCACAACTACCACCACGTGTACCCTCCCAAACGTCCACAGAGAATTTAGCTACCTCACCAACTTTATCGACCGGATCTGCAGGTAAGAGAAGAGGACCTCCAGTCGGCCCTCCACCAGCTATACCACCCAGAACAGGAGCTTTGGCACGCAGTTGTTCATCTACTGGTGGCAGTACAGGCACACATTCAAGTCCAGGTCCCGCTAAAGCTTTTGTACGACAAGTTTCGGCCAATTCAACTCCACCACAGTACACGCCACAACCACCTCCACCATTTGTTATACCCAAACGTCATACCACCCTATCACGAGCCTCTTCAGTAGCTACATCAACACTCACCACATTATCAGGAGGAGCCCCGTACTCAAACACTGTCACTGCTCTTAGTAGTACAGCAACAGCAACAGCAAATTTACAAACATCTCAGTCACTACAACAGAAACGTCCATCATATGGTAGTTTAAGTACGGGCCCTTCTCAATCTGCAGCACCTTCAGCTTCAGCTGGCGGTAGCAGCTCGACTTCACCTCAAGCTCATCGCAAACACTGACGAAGGAGTTCATTTTTCAGATTCTCAAGCCGTGACAAAAATAACGGTGGTAGCGGCGGCGGCGGGAATAGCAATGTTGGTGATGGCAGTGGTGGCGGTGGTGGTACAACTGGCACCGAACCCCATGGACGTGAAGTATGTCGTACCATTTGCATACCCTGGCTATAATAACACTATAGGCCGCATAATTGCAATTTAAAGTAAAGCAACTTGTAAACAATAATTTAATCTTATCGTTATTCACCAACTCTTGCCGAAAATCGTTCAAAGCAAACTTAACAAAATATATTTAACTTTATTCATTAAAAAAAAAATTTCCATTCACATAAGTGAACACTATGTTTTCCCATACATAGCCTTAATATAATTAATAGAAACTAACAAAAAGAAAAAAAAAAGAAATTGAAAGCTTTAAATTCTAAACAACAGCAACAACTACAACAAAGCATAAATTTATTCATAAATATATAGTTTTCTTCCTCTCATCCCCAAAATTTTATTTTGACAAATTGAACTCAAAACCAAAAAACGACAGGAAACAAAAATTAATTATCTCTTAACAAATAGCGAAATAATAAGTAACTAATAATTCATTATTTAAAACTAGAACACGTAAATAATTATACAAAAAAACAAGACAAAATAAGAGTGCGTGGTCACTACCACGCTCGCTCGAAGTGAAACTTCAAATACAACAAAAATACCAAATATTTGGCGGGAAAAAGATTATCTCTATTCAGTGTAGATTCTATGTCTCCGTTGAAATTTAATTATGTTCTCGTGTTTATTTTAATTTTATTCGTTTACTTTCCATTACTCGATCAAATTTAGGCCACGTTCGTAATGTGTGCTTAAGCCTGGAACATAAAAATTTCATACGATTATAAGCGAGTTTTTTTGAAATTTCCCCACGAATAGAAAATATGAAGCTTTGAGTTTTAACATTTAAGTCCATATTTTCATAAAAATTAAATTAAAAATTAAATTTAAAAAAAATTGAAACAGATTTGCCGTTAATTGAAAGATAAATTTATATAAAATTTTCAGTTAACTGCAAATCTATAATATTTCACGACATTCACTTATTCACTCTAGCTTTAGCAGTTAAATTTAACTGGAAGATTTCTACCAGTTAACTGGTCAGTCAGTTCACTGGCAAAGCAAGTAACAAAACACGGCTGATAAAAACAATCCCATGATTAATAAAATTAAAGAAGAAAATCATTCACAATAAGTAACAAAATTAATCACAATAAATACAAATTCAATCACAATAGTGTTTAACTAACAATGAGCAAAATATTTGTTGGTAAAAAGCAATTGATTGGACTTCAAATGAAGAGAATATCAGTTAAGAATCCTTTTGTCAGTAAACTCTCAGTTAAATTAACTATATATTGAAAATGGACCTTGTAGTCTAACTTTGGTTCATCTTTTTTTTTTTCATTCTAAAGGAAATTTTAGATTTCGTCCTCTCGCTATTAAGAGATCTTGAGAAGAAGTGCCAAATTTGATCGTCTATTAAATAAATCCCTTTGCAAATGAGAAGGGCCTTCAAAGTGTGAACATTTTTATTATTCGATTACTTATTCGTTAAGACAATAAAAAAATGTGAGCGAACGTGAGCCAAGCAATTTAAGAAATTTAATTTTCTTGTTTAACATTTCCTATTATTTTCATCATCAAATACTAAGAAGTATATAAAATTTTGTTGCCGCATAAAACCTTACTTTTCATGGAATCAAAAAAATTTATCTAAATTTTGTACAATTAAATTTTAACTTAAATTACTGTTATGAAAAATATTAAGAGTTAAAGATTTCTGCCACATAACGGCTTCCTTATTCAAGGACCGGGTACGACGAGAGAGACGATTCAAAGAGACGGTTCATATAATTCAACCTTGAGTATACTTATACAATAATATTAGTCGGCGATGTTTGTCGAGGAATTTTGAAAAATTCACTTTTTTTTAGATAACTGTTCTTTTTTTTTTTTTTTTTAAATAACGCGTTATATAAGAAGCATTCATGAAAATTTCCCATAGACTGACAGACAGACAAAAAAGTTTAAATTGACCCAGAATATCATTTGGCGGAATTAATCTGTATAATAAAGATTCGCATTTTATTAAAACCTTCTGAGTGCTATATACGAACTTAATGTAGTCTACACCAAAAGTGTGGTATCGGTAGGTGACTTTTGTGACTTTAACGTAATATTCTTTAAGAAGAATATGTCCACCAACGACATTTTATGAAAAAAATCAATATCGGTAAAAGCAGAGAGAGAGAGAGAGAGCTTAGCTAATGATATGAAAAAGATTTATATATTCATCAAGGCAATGAGCTTAAACAGAATGTTAAAAGTCTACAGAATTTTAAATTCTACATATGAGATCATTCCAATACGCATAGTAGCACTGTTACTAACAGTGAAACAAAAAATTACATTTACTTACTTTAGCATATTTTCGTTTAAGTCGAAGATATTTTGTATTTTATTTCTTTAAATAATTTATAATATTTTTGAAGTGATTTTCAAAAAATTACCTTATTTTACTAACTGGCTGATTTCATGAAAAATGTTTGTCTTGCAAGAGTTTTTTGTATCTGGACACACAAATGAAAGCTAGATAAGCAGACACATGCGTATGTCTCTTATTCTTATATATACTTTATTAACTAAGTTTGGAGGAGAATCTAGTTTGAAAAAAAGTTTCACTTCAAGAGTAAAATAATATTTATCTTAATTCTAAAATAACAGCAACAGCAACAACAACAAAATAAAAAACTCGTGGACACAAATCTAAATAAAAATAAAGGCAATCGAAGGCAATCTAGGTAGGGAATGTTTGTAATCGTATATAATGAGATATTAACATAATCGCAATACGCATTATTATATATATATATGTACATGTGAACATATGTATGAATATATATAAAATTGTGTGCACATATTTTATTGTATGTATATGTGTATATGTACAGACATGATAAATTAATTAAGAAAAAATTAATAAATTGTGTTTATTCCATATGGATGGATATGTACGTGTTGATGTCATATTTTTTCACATGCACTACACTAGTAAACAAAATAAAAAAGACAAAAACATATTTGAGAAAATCAAGCACAAAATCATTAATATAAAATGAATAAATTATTTAACAAAATGTAATTTAAATGTCTTTAAAAAAAAAGTACAATAATTGATATATAATTGAAATAAAAACAAATATTTTCTTATTTATTTATTTATTTATTTATTTATTTTTTCTATCTTCATTGTTTTATGTGGATGGTTTAAAGTAAATATTAATTTTTATTTAATTTTAAATCAATTCAAAATACATTTAAAAAAACTTAGTAAAAATTTCAATAAAATTCATGTTATAAAGGAAAATTCTTTTTTTAATCTTTCATTTATCGGTAAACAAAACTATTTATTAAGTATTTCTATTACAACGCTTACTTCTAAGATCGCAATAGATCAAGATTGAAAGTCTATGTTTGCTTCTGCCAGAAAGTTTCATTAGAATATTTAAAAGGTGAATAGATGGCAAAGACGCATGTTGTGTTATGAAGACAGCAATTCATATGTGAATTATTAAATAGAATCACGCGTTACGGTACAAACTATAAAAAGAAAATAACGGAACGGGACGAAAGGCAAAGCTTGTATTTTAAATTGGTAGTCCAGGCAAAATACTAAGAGTTGACGAAAAAGAGCTTAAAATTAGTGGTGAAAAGTGTTATGAAAGCTGTTAGAAAGCCGCTACAGCGGCAAACTGTTCGATATATATGTTAGTGGTTTTAAGAGCAGTATATCTTTGTATACAATAAGAATCTTATCTTTGTCAAAATTTGTCAACAAAAAAATATACAAAGAAGGAGTAGACTTTAGTCAGACTGTGTGTTACTTAGTAATGAGAACAAATATAATAATTTTGAAGGAGATAAACTCTTAAAAGCTTAGAAATAATCAAACACAATACCAATCTTGCGGAATAGAATTCTCTCTAGCGAGAGAGAGTTACTGCCTGTGGCATTTGTAATTAGGAAGAACTAACTCATTAGCTAGTAAATGTAATAATATTTTTAAAGTTTAATGTAATAAAATATTTTAAATTAATTTTTCATTTCCAGTTACATGGATACTTGGATATTCTACAAACGTCAGAAAGACAGGCGGACAGACTGACATACCGATGGACCGACATAATTCTCATAACTGAGGATCGGTTTCTCTTGAGCTCTAAGTTCACTAATACAACTGGTATCCTACACACATATAAAAAGTTAATTTACTATATATGTGTGTAGAGCATGAACGCAACAAAAAAATCTTAAAACTCTTAAAAAGTAAACTAAAACTTTTTAATTTCGAAAAGATTACATGTCGTTCTCTCATATAGCGTTAATCTCAATAAATCTTACAAAGCTTTGCAAAATATCTTGCGAGAATGCATGTGCAAATATAATAAAAGCAATTAAGAAACACTTGTTGATTCAGTAGAAATTTTTTGATATAACTAATCGGATTACATTTATTTACAAAATCTCGTCAAACTTCGTGTGTATGCATACATTTGGTTCTCTTAATTTTTTCCCTTCTTATCTCGCAGTTACACATTCTATCTTGTAATTTACAAACAGACGAATGTTTTGAATTCACGATGATCTCCAGTACTTTAGTTATTATTTCGCTATTGCGTTAAAGGCGGTGTTTTACGGATTAATTATCCTCGTATGTGAGAACAAAGAAGAAATGAATATTTTAGCGTTAATAGCGTTTGCTTTATGGGCAATTTTTATGCGTTGTCTACCGCAAATAATCGACTTAATACGAATAAAGCAATGGTCAGAGTCTATACCTGGCCCCTCCTTGTGGCAATTTGTGCGGAAATCGCGGAAAATTGGTATGCGATTATTATTATTATTATTAATTACATGTAACGGAGGAAGAAGACTGTTATGCATTAATTTTCTTTATATTCGTTATATTAACTTAAGGGGTTTTGGATTGGCTAAAACTAGCACACAAGCAATACGGTCCAGTATTTCGTATATGGATGGGTAAAGATCTGTTTGTGTTTTTTACTGATCCTGATGATATAAAAACTTTGCTAAGCAGTACTAGTTTACTACACAAGTCGAGTAATTATAAACAACTGGATTCTTGGTTAGGCGAAGGCCTTTTGTTAAATGGCGGTGAAGCGTGGCACGAGCGACGTAAGTTATTAACGCCAGCATTTCATTTTAATATACTAAGCGAGTTTAAGGAACCAATGGAAGAGAATTGTCAAATACTGATAGAGCGTCTGAAGGAGAAGGCAACAACTGGCGAACCTTTTGATGTGTACCCGTACATAACCTTGTTTGCATTGGATGTTATTTATGAAACTGCTATGGGTCTGAAGAAACATGCTCAACTCGAAAGTGATTCCGTTTACGTAAAGGCAGTTCAAGAGTAAGCCACAACTGTATTGAACATAACTCACATATCATATATTTTATCCATATTTCTACAGAATTTGCCGAATTTATCTTCAGCGTAATTATTCAATATTACACAGAAATAATACGTTTTTCAAATTCTCTAAGCTTGGCAGAGAACATCGTGCTTGTGTACGGATATTACACGATGAAACTGATCGTCTTCTAAAATTAAAACGTAAAATGTTTGAAGAGTGTACGACCGACATTTTAAAGACTAAAGTAAACCTGAGTGATGATTTGAAAGGAAAACGGCGTTTAGCGTTCTTGGATATGTTATTAATATCGCAAATGGAAGGAATGCCTTTAACTGATAAAGAAATACGCGAAGAAGTTGATACTTTTATGTTTGCCGGCCATGACACAGTTAGCTCAGTTATAGCGTTTACTATATATCTGCTATCGCAGAACGCTAACATACAACAGCAAGCTTACGAAGAATTATTAGATGCGGCGCGGGACGGAAGAGAATATCTGCCTTACCTGGAGGCCGTTATAAAAGAAAGTTTACGATTTTATACAGTCGTACCATTCTTCTCTCGTCAAGTAACTGAAGATTTAAGAGTCGGTTCAATAATTGTACCCAAAAAAGTCAATGTTGCCGTATTTGCCTATATGACACATCGTGATGAACGGTATTATCCGCAACCTGAGAAGTTTGATCCTACACGCTTTTTACAAAACGATCACAATTCGCATACGCACAGCTTCGTGCCATTTAGCGCTGGTCCCAGGAATTGTATAGGTAATGATATGCAAATTAGTTTGCAAATCGTTATTGTTTTTTTCAATATTTAAAATTTCTCAGGTCAAAGGTTTGCTATGCTGGAGTTGAAGTGTGCTCTATCAAGTCTGTTGCGAACTTTTGAATTTTTACCTGTTGAGGGATTTCAACCAATTCTGTTACCTGCAATCGTTATGAAGAGTGAAAATGGCGTAAAAGTTCGATTAAAACTACGAAATTAATTGATAAGACTAGAATAAACTGAAGGGCTATAACGATTCTCCAGGCAAAATGATGTGTCCGGAGAGGTTGTAAATTTTTAAGTATAGTCAGTAGTTAGACGGAGCTAATTTAAGCGAATATCAAAAAGTTGCGGAACAACCTGAGCTGGGTTTCTGGTGTAAAATTTCCGAAGAACTAAGATTTAATTTTCATTATTTTGTAACTAAAATTGCTTAAGTATATAATATAATAATCATCGAAAATCAACATCACTACATTTGGAGCGCAAGTCAGCTCAATAAAAGTGAATTGCGATTTCTATTAAAAGTAAATGTGTTTTTGATAGTCAACATTGGTTTAGTGTATTGTTTCATATTATTCACATGTCATTTGTTTATTTTCTATTTATCTATCTATCTGTCTGTCTGTCTATAATCTAATTACAAAACAACAGACGCCTTAGCTGCATTTCGAAATCATCTAATCTTTTCTTAAACATTAGCATTCCACTGAGGCAACATTAAGTGTACACTGGCTACAGATTACGATCATTGCCCATCATCCTGGTAAACAATTAATTGAATGTTTGTCTAATGAAAACAACAAACAATGTTTCCGCCCTTATAAAACATGAAACCTCAAAGAATAAAGAGAGAAGAGAATATTGCGGCTGTGCTGATAAAAATGCAACTGGTTGCGGATTTCCTATCAGCACAAACGAAAGATTAGTCACCTTAGACGAGCAATCTTTTAACGGCAAAGCGCGACAAAACACAAGTTGATTCTACGAGCGAAGTTACGGCAGTATTTTCGGGGTAAATTGAGTGCGTCTGAGTTTGACCTTTGGCAATACAATGCTCGCTCTAAGTTATGGTCCTAAAAGCAATAGCTTCGAAATGTAGTTAATTAATACGTCCACTCTATATATTACTGAAGCAGTAAGAAATTAGTTGATCCGCCTATTGCAGATTAAAAGTTAAACGAAAATTCTATTGAAACTCCCTTTTTTTCATCATAACTATGGTTTTCGGTTTAGATTTCACAAATGAATATGCGAGAACGGTTCATAACATTGTGCACGCAAAATAGTGTTTTAGACATTCATGGTTTTTCAATTCGTATTCATTTTCTTCCAAGACCGATTAATAGTTTTCTAATTTCTGAACCGTTTGCTATGAGTTATCACTTTGGTTAAATGCCTTTGATTAAAAGCCTCTACTTTGGATTTCCGTTATATATTAAAAGTTTTGCAGTATATATTTAGGATCGTTAATTTGCAGTGTTTCTTAAATAATAACAGTAATAATAATTACAATAATAATATTAATAAAATAAATAATAATAATAATTTCTATCACGTGCAACACAATTAAGATGAAGCAAAAGCGAGAGCATAATGTAGTGACAATGTATACGTAATACGTTGCGTATGTTATTATTGTTTGAACAAATGTTAGTTAACAACAAATGTTAGTTAACACACATGACTTTGCTTTGAAAATCAATGTTAACGCTCTTCTATGTATAAAGACGCGCGTTGAAGAAAATATTTAATGAATTAAAAGAAATTCCAAAGGGCTATTCTTCTTATTATGGTATTAAAAAAAAGATAATAAATTAAATTCTTCTCAGAACTTAAGCGGGTACAAATAATAATAAATCTGAGAGTAGTCTACGCACACAAATTATGATTAAAAAAGAAACACACACGATAACGGCAGTAACATCGGTTGCCTGAAAACCAGTTTTAATGTTAATAACCTTTGTTGATGAAACTTTTTCACAATCGAAACCTTTAAATTGAGATAAAAAATATATATATTTTCCAATGTATAGATAGCTTAATAAAATTATAATATTTGATTAAAAACAACACTCACTTTTTATGTAATATTAAAAGCGAACTAAAAAAAATCCTATTCGGCTGTGGTCGAATCTATGAATTATATTTTAAAGAAGCAAAAACTTAAAGTGAAACTTAAAGTGAAAAAAATAAATCTCTCATGCTCCTGTAATATTGGGCGAGCATGGTCGATTTTTCATGTTTTGTCCAGTTAGCATAAGATCGTAGGTCGGAAATTATCTTTGTTTTGTATTCTATTTTATGAGTGTAATGAACCAAAATGCTTTTGAAAATAGGGCTGTTCTCAGTTTATTATTGCAATTGAGGTAGGCGAGTCGATCTTTTTTATTATTATTAGCCTGCGAGTGCAGAACTTCCAATGATTTTATCAAATTAAATTTACAACAGATATTACACGAACGGAAACAGGGACAGATAGATAGACATAAATCAGTTCAAAATTTGATACCGATCAAGAATATGTAACATATGCTTTAAACGGGTCTTAAAAGACTTTCTTCTGCCAAACGTTTATATGAGTATGCCACCAACCAACCACTCAGAGGTGGACATACATAAGGAACACATTACATTCGAACCTTTTTCTACCTAGCGCCGCAGAAGAGAAGTATAACATATATATTATTTTAATTGTTAAGCATTTCAGTTACATCTTGCGTTTCGTCCGCTTCTTCTTTCAAAGCATTAACAGTCTCAGAGTTCAAATATTTATCGCAGGTGCATGAAGGACACATCAACACATCAATTCTGAAAAAGGCTGCTGCTACTCGGTATGAGCTATAAGCGCCTACTTGTCGGCTCGCTTATATAATGTGTTAACGGAGTTTTTAAAATCATTTTAAAAGAGTTATCTCTTTGTTTGAATTTTCAAATATGCGTGTCATCTGCACAAGAAGAAGACTTTTTTTTTAAAAAATTAACTTTGAAAGATTCAAAAGATCAGTAAATATCAATCTCAAATTATATGCAAAGTTTCATAGAGAATATCATTGCAAAAACGGTGATTACTTTGCTATTTTCATACATTGGCTTGAGATGTTGGGTCACTAAAATTCGTTTTTTGTTTGACATAACTTTCTGGCTTGTTTTTATGTCTTTCCAATAAAAAGATTTAATAATTAAAGTAAACATGTTTCGTCAAAATTTGATGACAGCATTCATTGTAAATGATAAACGTAATCATATTATTATTACGTCACTACCTGTTGAATGAATGACAGGTGCGTGTGTGCATACAATTTTGACACAAAAATTAATAATAGTTTCCTTTTTTAAAATCACTTCGATCTTCTGCTTATATCTTCAAGGTGTCGATATATAGGAATTCATCTTTATTCTCTAATACTGCGTCCAACATTTTTTGAAACTTTTGTTTGTTTGAGCGTTCGACTTATGCCGCTGAATCTTCGGCTTTTTGATAGTCCGTAGTAAGTGTCATCTATAGTGTGTCATCCATAGTTACGTGATTGTGTAGTAAAATATTCCGTTCAGGGAAACATATATGTTCCAGATCGCTCGATCTTGGCATCGCTCAATTTTTCTCTTCTTTTGCTTCTCATACTACACATATCATACAAGAGTGAACAGTGAACTTAGTCAACTTCAAATGGATATAAAAATTAGGACATTTGCATATATGTGATGGATGATGTGTAGGCTTCCGATGTAAATATTTTTTAATTACTTGTGCATGCGATACACATCGTAAATATTAATAATAAATAATAACAAAACAAAAATTTAATTAAAAGAAAATAATTATCAAAAGTTAATTTCAAGGTTCCGCATAATTTTTGATTTCATTTTCATAACGATATACTTTTCAAAAGGTTTCGAATTAGATATCACTGCGCCATAATAATACAGAAATTCGTTAGTCTGTCGGTCGGTCTTGCTATGCTCTATGTATGTGTGTGAAGGTGGCACACGTTTAAGTACGCAATTCATTGTTTTCGTTGTCTTTTTTTTTTTTGTTTTTTTTTTGTTTTTGCTCTTTTGTTTTTTGCCATAAATTTTCATGTTAACAAAACCGTTTTGATTGCCAACCATTGACCACTGCACTCCCAAAAAAAAGTTATAATAAAACACATGCCAGTTGATGATGACTTTATATTACCAACGAAGCACATATGTATGTAATCGAATTTTACGGCCTTTATTAGTATGTTTGGGGGGTACTACTGTATGCAGTCATTACATGTGTCATGTATAAGTACATGCGCTAAGGCTAACCTTGAATTTTTGATTAATTTTTGATGATAAAACAGTTTTGCAGAATTTTGTAAGTGACCCAAGCATGTTTGTCATAATAATGGTTTTCCTCCTTACAGCAGATAGATTGTGACTTTGAAAGTAAATTTTTAGAAAGAGTGCAATTATAAGCAACAAAGAGATTACTAATCGGCCTAGATCAGATCAGATCGTATTCATCTAAGCCGATTTGTTAATTTTTTTTCTAAAAAAAAGTTCATTACTTGAAAGAAATATTTTTCTTTAGATTTGGGGCTTTATCTACATTTTTGAAAACAAAAAAAAAAAATATCTGCTAAGAAGTTCAGCTTAATGCCTTGTGCCAGTTGTTGTCTAACTGCTCTAATCTACTAACAGTAGTCTTAAGGAAGTAAAGAGGAAAGAGCGCCTAAAAGAATATCTGAATATCAAATGACATTTTTCTTGTCTTGGTATTAATGCAGATTAATGTAAAAAAAAGTAAACAATTGATTGTAATGCAAAAAAACAAATGTCTACAACACTTTTCAAATCTTAAACGCGTTTGATTACAACATGATTTTTCAAAACGACCAGCAGCATATTTCGAAAAATTTCATTCAAATTTTTTTTTTTGCAATATCTTTCTAGAAACATTTTCCAGTGTAATAGGGGCGTCGGATATTCGACAAAATTAATTTAAATAAATGATTTTTTTTTTAATTTAATTTCAATTTGTTCTGTTGTTGTTTGTTGTTTGTCTTATGAGACATAGAAGTCCTTATATTAAAGGTGGCTGGCGAACGATGCCACCATTCTCGCAATTCAAAAAGGATTTTTTTTTGTTATTATTTTAGTATATTTTCTTAAATCCAAAAAAATTGTCAAAAAAAATGTTGGGCTATTCCATTGGATTCTTCTTTGAAGTATAAAGTGAACTTCGGATTTTTTAAGATTAAGATTGGGAGCAATTCTTTACCTGTTGAGCATTTTTTACCGCACCGCCAACGATTTGGATTGGATGGGTGGATTTAAAATCAGTTTTTTTTCAGCTTAAATCATTCACTCACACTCTAGAACGTGTTTATATTTCTTTAAAACTTTCTTTATAATTAATTTAGTGTTTTACATATATGAGGAGTAGTACATATGAAAGGGCTTATGATTATTATGATGGAGGCATGATATCGTAACGCTGAAACACATCAGACAATTGTTACAATTTTTTTTCACTTAAATGAGTACATAGGACGATAGCTAGTAATAATAAGTGCTTTTCATATATTTGTAAGCATAACGCCTGATTTCGTTTTTTTTTTATTTGTGTTTCTACTTTTTTAATTTTGTTCTATATTTATATAATCATTATTATCATTAAAAATCACTTCTATTTCAATTTCGCTCAAATTGTGAACAAAAGTAATTTGTAAGATTTTCAATAAGTGTTTTTGGACAGTATTGTAGGTTATGAAAGTTCGTTGCTTAAGTCTTTTGTTAGTTGATGAACCTTCGATTCGAAAGTTTGTGGCTTAAATCTAAAGGTGTTTAAGAAAAAAAACAAATAACAAATATATCATATGAGGGTGAAAATGACATAAGGACTTAAAATACGCAATAAACACAATTCCTTCAACAAATTAAGATTTTAATGAAATTTTGAATCGAGATCTAATCGATTTTGAAAAAAGTTAATTTCTTTGCTGTGTCTACGTTAATTTCAATTAATTAAATTTCATCAAAATATTTCGAAAATTGCGTTCCGTAGGTTTAACAAAATAATACGTAAGCAAAGATAGAAAAAGGGGACCGAATCAATTCGTATACAAACTTAAGTATTTTTGGGTGCTTGAGTTTTACATATATATGCGTACAAAAACTATAATGATTTGGGATTGATTTTGAAACAATTTCTTCGAAATTTTGCATACAACTTAATCTGACCTATAGAGGAAACCATGAACTATGAATTCTGACTACACTAAATAGTAAATTTCTTAATTTGTGAATGAATCTAAACAGACAGGTTTGAGCTGGCTCAGCTGGATCGAAATACCTGGCGCGAGTAAAAATTTAAAACTTAAAGAATCAAGTTTTCTGCTTTAAAGAAAATTCTAAGATCGCAATTTTTTTTACCGGACCTATAGAGGAAACCATGAACTATGAATTCTGACTACACTAAATAGTAAATTTCTTAATTTGTGAATGAATCTAAACAGACAGGTTTGAGCTGGCTCAGCTGGATCGAAATACCTGGCGCGAGTAAAAATTTAAAACTTAAAGAATCAAGTTTTCTGCTTTAAAGAAAATTCTAAGATCGC
>KK351026.1:300364-425421 GCA_000671755.1 Glossina brevipalpis
AAAAAAAAAAAAAAAAAAAAAAAAAAAAGAAACGAAACGAAAAAATAATTATTCCTTTTTCATAGAAATAAAAGCTTAAAAGCATGCGCGCAGCCAGAATTACTTGATTTCAGTTACCACCATTCTCTTTATGGCACAAACGAGACCATTGCAAATTAACCGGCAACTTTTTTGAATGGTGTGCATGGAAGCCAACATCTGACTGACTATCACTACCGTGCTAGGAGAATATAAAGCAATGAAATGCAATCCAAGTTTTTAAGTCAATTACCTTCAAATGCTGCGCAGACCTAAAATAATAAAATAAGTGTGGAAGGAATATATATGAAAATATGTTACAAATGAAGTCGTTAATTAATGTCTTAAGAGACACTGACGTCAAATTTCCTATTACTGTAACGGAGTGCAATGAGCGGAACTCTACCTTATTTAGGTTACTTTGCATCTCGGATTGCATTGCCTGTGACTCGATCACTCGCATATATTCAATTTGTAATCAAATTTGTAATCAAATTTGTACTAAGCACAAGCCACGCGCTATGATTACAACATCAATGCGTAAACAATAAAGTCAATTAGCCAAGTTCCTGCAATGACCTTAGCGGAACGACTTTTTGAGTGATCACTCGCGTGAAAATTGCGTAAGAACTCGGAAAGAAAAATTCTTCGTACTCGATACTTAAACAACACAGCCTTCTTCTGTAATGATAATCCAAGAAGCATTCGATATCACATATAGGTTGCAGTTGTTGTGAAGCTTAAGTTTTTAAATTCCAAGATGCTACATTGCTTCCTATTTGCTTGTCGGTCATTATCAATAGCGAACGCTTATCGCAGAATTTACAAGAAAATATATGATAGAGTGAACACCTTTCTTTGCTAGGTTCCAGTCCGAATCATATCAAAACCTAGCTAAATTCTACTTTTCGGATTAGTGCTCATTAGCAACAATAAAAAACATTCAATAACACAACGAATTCAATGAAACCCCACCAATCCACCACATAGCATCTGAACACCGCCAACTAATAGTGTGCGGAAATCGGCAGACATGGTAAGCATTTGAAAAAGTTCTGTGCATCACATATTGACTAAAATTTGGAAAATGAAAAAGCTTGGCTGAAAATGAGTGGTATCAGGAGCATCTTTAAGACGAGTGTCTATAGCAAGAAAGTTGAGATTTTCTGACTCAACTCACATTCGTGAATAGAACATAAGAACGCTTGCTTCACACGAGCGAGAAATGGACAGAGAGATGAAGTGAAAGGAGTTCCAACTGCTGATAAGGTTATGGCTTCAGGTTCAGAGAGTTCTATGTGGATCAATTGTAGACTTTGTGTGATGAAATCGTGTACCAATGCACCAATGTGTACATCCATTACATTGAGCTGAAAGGAGACTCTATATTGAGAAATAAAAGTGTTCTTTTCCTTTTGCCTTCGTGAAGAACGATTCGATGTTGCGTGAACTTTTCGTTTGTTGCATCAAATGCATGCCCAATGGGCGTTTACTACAACTTTTGAAATTTTTTGAAAAAAAAGGGAGGGGGAGGGGGGCGAACTTATTTCGAATTACTTCGCGCACACAGACGTCTCTTGCTAAGGTTCACTTGTTCGTTGATTGGCCCTCTCTCTCCTTCAGCGCAATTACCTTAATAAAGATACAATTTATCAAAGGCGTAACTAATCGAATGTGCTTGACTTGGCTGGCGTTTTTGTTCTTCTACGTATTTCAAATTGGAATTCCTATTCACAATCGTAAATACCTAGTGGAATCGTGTAAAGGGAAGATTTACTTTAGTACAAATGTTTCGTGTAACTATCATAATGACAAAGACTGATTAAGAATATGGTTAACACCTCGAAAAACAGTTAAGTTAAGTTTACTTTCGACGCGTCAGTTAATTAGATTATCGCCAATTAATTAGATTTTGCCATTTGCCCACAAATGTTGCTTGCACTAAGAAATAAGTGCATCACTTTTCTTTCTTGCCGCTAAAATTAAAGCATTTTGCTAATTGATGCTAATTCGATTCTATTTAAAAATTCTTTTAAATTTACGATTTTCTAAGAAGGAAGAGATGACCACAACAAAACTTAGACTAAGCTAAGAGCCCTTTTTAGTCGGAACGGAACTAACTTAAAATCTAAATTGAGAAATTAATCTTAAAATCTCCAGTGAACAACAACAACTCAAATTTATTGCTCATTATTTACTTATAAATATTTTTTAGACTGAACTTTTCTATAGAATCAGGGAGCGTCTCTCGTCAAAGCATCTTTAATTTTATTTATTCAATTTTTTTTTTCTTTTTAAAAGCGTATGTATCATGTATCTTTATATGTAAATACTTTTTATACCAATCATCGTCAAGGAAAATTTTATGAATTTTTTCATTTCTTTTATACCAAACAGAAGTTAACATTTCAATCTCTCTGGAGTCAACGAATGTTCGTTCATTTATGCATGTTGAAATCTCAAGAACAAAAATATAGACATAAATCATGATATTGATCCGAATTCCAGGGACTCAATTCCATTCGGACATATTATCCATTAATAGCCCGTAACAGATGTGTGGATGCAAATATTCCTCATTCTTGGAAAGAAACTGAATCTTAACGACAAATGTGCTCATACTTTGATTGCTTTAGAAAACA
Organism: Glossina brevipalpis; assembly: GCA_000671755.1. Taxonomy (NCBI): domain Eukaryota; kingdom Metazoa; phylum Arthropoda; class Insecta; order Diptera; family Glossinidae; genus Glossina; species Glossina brevipalpis. The sequence goes on from KK351026.1 coordinate 303,025, forward strand.
TTTTAGTACAGTTGAACTCTCATCTCTTCATTCCCTTTATTACTTCATTATTTGAATTTGATGATTTTGAAGACATTAACAGTAGATAATTTGCTCTCGGCTTTATATGATATATTTTTACGATCTTCAATGCGTAATGCGTTCTGTAAACGAAATAACAAAATTAGTAACAAGAGCGAGATTGGTTTGAACTTTGGTTTGAACTTAAGTTGTAGGACAAATAGGACAAATCCAACTCATACTCATTCGAACAATTATTTAAAATTCGTTATTTAACGAAAAACGCCTAAGTCGCTCTCCCTTATAAGAGAGTTCAAAGACACTTATACAATCCTCACACGTAGATCGAAGCAAATCTATTAGAAATCGTTGTTGAGTTTAATTTATACGAATCCTTTAGTCTGGCAGTCGTCAGAACTCTTTAGCTCTTTTATCGTCTCTTTGATATTTTTTATTTTTCAATTTATGTCATATTTCCCATACAAGTGAATATATTTCGGTTAATTCCTACTCATACACACACGCACACAACATTTTTCAAATTTCAATTTTTTCCAAATATATTTTGAAATTCTTTCTTGTCAGCATGCGCACGTCAATGTCTGTTTGCACGCGAATAAGTTGATGAATAGTTTTGATTTTTTATTTTGGTTTTTGCTTTTGATTTTGATTTTTTTGCTTTTGTTTTTCGATGTTGTTCGCTTGATATGTTAGCTTCTACTTCTGCAGTTTTAAGTTGGCTTTAAAGACAATCGCTTTGCCAGCGCATTTAGTTTGAATTGAAATCTACTTCTTAACAGTTGTGACGACGGTACGCTCAGTTACAAAACGGGGAAAAAAAAAACACAAAAAATAAGAAAAAATTCCACAAAAAAAAAACTCTAACGAAAAACTAAATTTTCTATGCTTTTATTAATTTGAAAAAGTTTATTTAAAATGTTTTCAAATTCTTAAATCAAAATGTTAGATCAAATAATCGAAAATAAAGAACTGTACACTTAACCTTAGTAAGCCGCCGAATCATTCATTTGTCTCTGATGGTTTTTCTTTTTTTTTTTTTTTTGTTTATTTTTTCAATTCTTTTGCTTAAAAGTGTTCTTGACATACACAGAATTTCAAGTGCTGGTTGTTCTTGACACTACAATTTCATTTGATCTTGTCGTCGTAGCTTATTGGACAACACACGAGTTTTTTTGTTCATTTATATTGAATAAGAAGAAAATTATTAAACTTAACAGATGAGCAAAAAATTGTTAAAATAAAAATAAAAATTAATTTAGAAAAATCATAAAAATATATAAATAAAAGTAAAATAATTTATTTAATAATAAATAAAAAAATTTAAGTTGAAAACTGATTTCAAGAACTGCTTTTGAAATTTATAAAATTCATAACACAAAACGAACGAAAAATCCTTTTCTTGTTACCAATATGTTCAGAAAATCTAGAAACACTCGTTAAATATTTTATAAAGTATAACTAATCACTTTTGATCAGTATAAGGCTATAATCGTTTCAACCTTCAGTTCTCTATTCTTACAACTCGAAAATAGTCGCCAATATTGATTAAAGTTAAAGCTCAAAAAAAAAAAAATGTTTGAAAGTCAAAACAACTAAAATAAGCAAAAGTAAATCAAACTCTGTGGCTGCTTATAACTTAGCAGTAGATATCGAATAAAATATATAGCATATAGCGTTGCAGGACCATCTACAAAAGCAACGACTATGATAATAGATGATTTCAACCTTTTCTTGCGTTGTATTATCGTGATTCCAAGATTACACGAGTCAAGTCCCATCTTTCTTTGCCCATTTTTAAAAATCTGAGGAAAATGCTACAATAACAATAGAAAGACGAATGAAGATGATCACGATTTATTAAGGCATACTTTTTGGTTACACGGAGAGGTATTCTTAGCTTTTTGTAAATCTCTAAAATGCCTCTAAAACTATAATCAATAATTTTCCAAAACGTTTTTATTACAAAAATTTAAAATTTCTTATCGCAGGTCATTAGAGAACAATTTAAAAAAATTTTAGAAAATATTTTCACATTCCACACATAAGATATTCCGAAATTTAGAAAGATTGGGAAAAAGGAAATTTTACTTCCAAAAAAAAGCAAACCAAACTTTCTTCTTCTTGTCTTTCTTAATTCTTCCATTATTTCCATCCTTTCCATTCATTTTTCCATTCATTAGGGCTCTCTGCATAACAATCAGTTCCTTTCGTTCCTCTCCATTCGTGTATTGTGTAAGATTTTGCAAGTTTTCAAAAATTGAAAAATTAGTTTCGTGTTCATAGAAAAATATAGAACAGCAAGCAGAGCTTCTTCTAACTACTAATGTTGTTACATATATTGAGGCTTTAAAAAATAAGTCCGATATTCATGTATAGAATTCATTGTTTTAAGCTTTAATTTTTTTATTTCTATTCTCTGGCATTTCAGACTAACTATCTTCTCTCTTAAAATATATTCGAAAATATCCACCTGTGTATCAGGTTTAAGATTTCGAAATTGTATTTACCGCAAGGCGAACTTAGATTTCTTGTTTTTTTCTTTTTTGTTTTGTCTTAATAAAATTTCCAACTTTTTATTGTCAATATTTACTTTAATAAAAATGGAAGGCGTTACAAGCATAAATTCAGTCTATTTTGTTAATATACAACTGTATGTCGTAATACCTGACCTGACTCATATTAAGAAAGAATAGACACTTGGCTATATTAATGCGCTGAATATACGCATTTACATATTTTTGGAGCCTATTTATTAAACGACATCGCACCGCTATTCTCTGTTAATGGTTTAAAAAACCCAATTAAGGGATAAATTTATTGATTTTAAAATGAAATAAAAAATTTTGTATGTAAAGTTTTAACAGAAAGGTATCCTTTTGTTTTAATTTCTCAATAAATGTAAACTGGTTGTATAATAATAATAATGGTCTTTAAAGTTAATTGTAACTGACCTCTCTCAGGAATTTCCACAAAATTAATTAATTAATTTATTTATTTCATACATATATGTAAATAAATTTAAATTTACAGCATGTGATTCAAGACACGGAGTATGTGCCTTTGTTGGCATTTTTTGCCAGTTCTATCGCATTGGGATTGAACCCACATAAGCTCTAACTTGCTAGTTTATCTTTCTAACAACTCAGCTACGGTTGCTAAAACCGCAAAATTTATTTCCAAATAAAACAAGAAAGAAAATTATATTTGGATCTCTCCGATTCTGTTATACGCAAGGATCAATTATAGACTGGTAATGGACTTGTTCCACAAATTGTACGCAGAAATTTATATTATTATATCTGGTGTAGTTTATCTAAAATGCAGTTACAATTTATCAAGCAAAACACAATTTTTTTTTTTTTTTGGTTTTTGAAAACAGAGGTCTTTCGAGCGTACCATTGGACCGATTGTCCTATTTATTTGAATACCAACCTACGTACAATTGAAGCCGAGACGGACAAATAGACTGGAGACAGTAGAGACGAACTTAGTGAGACAACTTCTGCACAAAAAGTTCTATGCAGACAGAGACACAATTAATTTTCGAAATGTTACTAATAATTCGCAAAACTCTTAGTTCACGTATTACTTCGAAGATGAGATTGACGGAAGCCGAAGGAAAGTTTTAAGAAATAATTTTTAAAAAACTTGTCTTCCTTAGATAACAATTTGATATTGTAAACGTGACCTTAAGGGACAGACAAGATAAATCAAGAATACAATTCTTACAACGTATATCCTCCTTGTGCTCGTTGCAATAAAAAATAAACAAAAAAATATTGTTCTCTATAAATAGAATTTTTTTTTTATTAAAATTTACTCTAACTTTATTAAAAAGAAACCATTTAGATTAACATCTGTATAAAGACAAAACAGTTCTTCTGTATAAAAAAAAATTTAAGCCACAATGTATGCGAGTTTGCAATAACAAGCGTTCGATAAAACCAAAGTAAAATTAATTAAACAAAAGTGTCATTATTAAGACATATATAACAACAAAAACAACAACTCCCAAATTTAAACGAAAAACAAAAAAACAAAAAAAAAACAAGAAAAATGCGTGTAAAACGAATGTGTTGGTGTTGGTGTCCTCTTTACTTAATACTAAATATTTTATTCACATCATGTTACGCTTTGGAAAAAGCTACTGTAAGCCGCCCTACTTGCAACTTAAAAAATAATTGCAATCTAAGCGAACAAATGTTAAGCATGGGAGGCGCCGAAAATGTCGAACGTAGCAGTAATGATTTGGAAAACAATATCGCTACAATATTTGAAGATAAAATTAATTACAGTTTGAAGCTTTTTGCTGATCAAACTGTAATTGATTATAAAGCATTGGAGCGTAATCTAAGCGATTTAGCAGCGAATTTAACCATAGCTCACATACGAGAAGATATTGACATTGAGGAAAGTGAAAAAAGTAAGTAATTAATCTGAAAAAAAAAACTGAAAACGAAAAATTAATTGAAAAAAATATTATACGAATTAAATCATTCATGTCTTTTGCAATCCATCAGATGCATCTTTTTATTGTATTTGAAATAAATGTAATTTCGAATCTAACAAAATTTTATTAATCTATAAAGCGTGGTCACACACACACACACACACACACACACACACACACACACACACAAACATATCATTACATGATTTTAGGATAACAGTGTAAGTATAGCAGTTCGATAAAAATTAACCTGTTATGTGCAAACTGTTGCAATACCATGAGGAACCCTCATACCATAATTGAATTATATCAATTATGAAACGAACTGAACTGAGCTGAACATAACATATTAATAGTATCTCAAGGGAAAGCTCCTTACACATAACAACAACAACATTAAGGCAGAGCAGAGTCTCCGATTTTGTGTCTAGTTTGGCACTTTCAATTAAAAGCAACGTATTTGGAATCGAATTTATGAGAGTAATAAGAGCCTATATGTCTGTCGTAGTAATCACTTTGATCCATAGAACCGGGTCATCGTTGATGTCATCATCTGTTACTTATCCCGTCTTCTTTAAACGAGTTTCTTCAGCTTCTAATGAATCTCTTACTTTGACACCGATTTTGCGAATGAATAAAACCAGTAACTATCTCAAATATCACTAAAAAGGTATAAATCTGTTTATAAATGATGATAAGAGTCATTCAAATGCAGGCAACTACTAGTATGCCATTAGCATCTCCTGTTCCCGCTTCTTTAAATCGTGAATATTTTTAGCGTATTTCCTCTCACTACTGCTAAAGTTTTAAGAGAGAACACGTTGTTTGCGAAAGACACCAATCAAAAGTATACTTACATAATAATGATCGTTTTTTTTTACATTTATCGGTTAATGATCAAATTATTTGTACGTTTGTTAATGACCCTCTCTCCACCTATTTCACGTGTACTTTTACCGGCAGATTTGATTTCATCGCTATTAACCTCGACGGGCTTACACTTGAAGGATCCTCAAGCATAAACATCATAATTGCGTAATGTAATTGCGAATAGTTTCACGACACTTTTAGTAAAATGCGAAATGATTTTTCTGGCAACCTAATATTTCGTAATATATCGAATTATTTACATGTAATTTGAAAGAAAAAGAAATAGGCCCAGCGAGCAGTTCATTACTAAACTCATGAAAATGCATGCGTACACATCATATATATATATATATATATATATATATATATAAATATACATAAATGTGTGTGTGTGTGTGTGTGTGTGTATAAGTATATATTGAGTTATTTAATAAACATTATGATCAAAACTCGTTTTCAAAACCATCAGGTTTGCTTTTTATATTTCTGAATGACATTTCTGTTTATTTAAAAACAGAAATAAAAAAAATAAACACAAGAGCTATTTTCGCCTTGGTACAAATCTTGGGTGCTTATTACCTAAGTAAAATATATAAAATATATCTTCCCGTTTGCGATGGAAAAGGAACAGCTTTCTCTATTATTTTTTGAATTGACTGGTTAAGGGAAGAATATGAAAGTCGACTTCGGCACATACAAAAATGCGTCCATCATCAGGGAGAATTATCGACAAAAAGTTCCTAGAGATATATGTTATCAGAATATTATGTTCATGTCTTAACTCTTTTTTCTTTCTTACACGTCGACCTGACGCGTAAATAACAATTAGTTGAATTCTGAAATTTAAAGACTTTGCTCTCTTTTGTATTTGCTGGACAGCCAATGAATTTGTGAATATGAAAAATAATGAAAATAATCATAACCATAAAATGGAGTTGTTCCATTTAGTATAAAAATGTTGAAGACGAGCTAGTTCTTCTACTTCAGGTGATTTTATTTCCTTCGTTTGCAAACACAAAATCACATCAGATGTCAAAGTGTAAATGAGGCCATATAAAATGGAATAACAAACTTTGCTTTACTTACGAAGGTAGGACCACGCCAGAAATGGTGAATGGAATCGGTACAATGATATTAGATTATTGTCGACTGATTACATGCTAACCAGCAGTGTGCTATACATCACATATTTCCGCGAAAATTTGAAAATGAGAAAGTTATACGTAAGATAGATACCGCAAATGCTTACACTGAAATAGAAAATAATCGAAATATTCGATGAGTTTTTGCATCAACTCATAATCACGAGTGAAAAATATGATGTATCCATTACTTCGTATATGAGACGAAGGAACAGAATAATCCCAGGAAGATTGAAAGGTAATAAATAACACAAAAAAGTTCTATCTGCTGGAAGATAATTTTCATTGATTATCTTCATAAAGGAACAAACAATCCACTTGTTGTATCGTTTAAATCAAGCAGGAAAAGCAAGAAGAATAAAAGAAAAAAGGAAATTTTTCATTCTACAGCAATGCACCAGTACACATTACCACGGAGACCAAAATCTACGGCAATGCATCAGTACACATTACCGTGAAGACTTAAAATCTTGTAGTTGGAGATTAAATTGTGTGTTCCCAGATTTGAGTTCGACTTCAGGTTATTTTCCGTTTCCAAACTTCCAAAATGATATGGCTACTACCTGAATGACTATCGTATAAGTGACACTAGCATGTACTTACGGATTTTTAATAAAATCCTTTAATGCGAAAAACAGTTACCACAGTTTTAAATCGCATCTAGCACTCGTACCTACAATAATTAAAAGTTTTTCAGATCTCTCTGCCTAAATTTCTCTTACTATTGATATAAACAACTTGTGATGCATCCATACACCCGTGTAAGATAGGCAAGACACATATGAGATTAACGTTATTTCTATTAGAAGCATGCGCTCGTAGCTTAGTTTGGCTCATACGGAAAGTGCGCTGATTATAAGGACGAAAATGAAGAAGAAGGAAAAAAACTAATTTACAACTTTGATAATTGATATAAATATGAAATTTTAGTCTGGTATTTGCAATATTTCGTAAATGTATTTTAACTAAAAAAAAATCAAAGTAGCTACAAGGTTTTTTTCTCTTTCTAAATTGGTACGAGTTTATATTTTTTTTCTTTGTTTCCTAATTAACATTTATTTTTTAAATCTCTAAGCAACATATTGACTTGACTTTAGATATCCAACCAAACCATACTATACGATTCAATACTATTTAGTAAAAGAAGTTTATGGTTTCATTTTATTTCCTTATGCGTGTAATAAAAACGATATCCGTTCCTTAATTCAAGAATCTTTTAAAAAAAACAACGCTACCTATAAAAATAATTAATTGGCGACGACTATAGCGACACCATTAACATTAACATTGTGGCAAGTATTTCAAGTAAATGCAAATTAAATACAACTTTAGTGCTAATAACTAAAAAAAAAATAACGATCCTTAAGTGTTTTTCAATATATAAATTACGATATAAAAAACACAAGTTGTCATTGTCTATTTAAATAATTTTGATGCCAGATTTCATAGAACTAAATCGTTTTCTAACTAATGTATAGAAAGTAATTGAACTACTTAAGTTCGCAATACCATGAAGTTAAGTTAACGCACATAATAATTTACGATATACGAACACTACAAATTCGAACATTTTGTATCATGAACGGTGATTTGTTTTCATTTCTGGTAATAATTATTTTTCAGTTCAAATATCGTTAATTTGGTATTTCAATAAACCAACGCGCAATGCCACTACTCATTACTAATTACTGTGTAGTAATACTCATTACAAATGAATTCATTGTTACCAAAAATAATCCATTTTAAGTTTTTGGTTTTTTTTTCACTTTTTCTTATGTAATATTTCGCTTTAAAAATAAAGAAAAACTATTATTGAGAGAACATTGAATCATTGCCTCTAACAAAGTTTACAGGCATTTAATGTTTTTGTTTTATTTTTGGATTTTTTTTTTCTATCGAGCCATCCATCGAGCTGATGTGAATTTTTTGCCACGTTCCTATCTATGATGTAAGTTTATTCCTTGGCCATCATCAAACGGACAAATAATCCAGGCAAACATAGTAATAAATTATCGATAAGTAAATAAAACTAATTTGTCAATAAGTAAATGGTCGCGCGAGTAGACATCTCATAGCAAACAAATTCGGGCCAATCTTTTCCTAAAGTTATACGAATATGGTTGATTGGCTTATAGAATCTTGTCAAAAACGCAAGAGCACGTGTGCAGTGTTATTCCTTACATTTTATACTTCGCCCAAAAACCTTATGTGCGTCATTATTGCTTAATAAATTAAAAAAAAAAAATTTCAAAATTGTCAATTATCACTTAAAGTACTTGACAAAAAAATTAAAATGTCAAGTCATTGTGTATACAGAGTTTGAAGAATTGAATTGAAGAATACTCAGTCTCTCATTACCTCATTCGTGTGTGTGTGTGTGTATACATAACATGCAATATAAATGATCAAAAAATAATGAGAAAGCTCGGCGAAAATCCACTATCGTATAATAGATAGTTTACTGAAAACTATGACTACGTATTTGTTGTACTTCACGTACTACTTTGGTCAGATCAAAAAGGTAAAGTGGAGAATAAGTTTTCTTCGATAATCGTGTTGTTTTTAATTCCTGTGAATTCCTGTCGTGAAGTTAAAAAGGTAGATCTACGTGCGAACTGATTTCATGGTTTCATTTTAATCTTAAAAAAAAAAAGAAATCTGAAAATCATGTAACTTTTACTTAAGCAAAGATCTAACCAAAGTGCTTTTTGACAATTTTATTTGAACGGCAGCAAAGCTAATGTAGTAACAACAGAGGAAGTTATTAAGCATATATTTAGATGTTCAAAAAAAAACGAGAACATCGGATTCATTTATGCGAGGGATCTTTAATTTAAAGGACTCTGCGGATCATAAGATAACTGAAGAAAATTTTGAATCCATTTGTCTTATTATTATTACACAAAACTGTGTATTTTCTTTCAAAAAAAAATCCGTATCGTCAGATCGTGAAAAAGAATACGTTCTACAATTATTGAAACGAACTGATTTCTTTAATGCTTATTTGCTTCAAATATCATCATTCTACACTCACTAATTACAGGTGGACTTTTCTTAAGTAAAATCCTCCGCTTTTAAACCTTAGACACTTCGCAAACGTTGCATCTCATTCTGATATGCCTGATAATCCATCACTGCTATATTTCCTGGTATAGTTTCGCTAATCCCTCTTATCTGATACATTCCGCGGAAAATCTTGTCAATCTTTGCTTTCATCAACAGCTGCAAATTCGCCTTTTTAAGACTATGGCAGAAAGAGTTTTCTTTGGCAGAGACTTCGGCAAGTTTACTGCAGTTCGCTGCAGTTTACTGCAGCTATATCAGTTCGTGATTTTTCTTATTTTATTAATTATTGTACTAAAGTGGAATGAACACTAGCAACTAAGAGTATCGGACCTATTTTTGTAAAAAGGACTGGCTAGACAGTTAGTCTACTCATTCTAATAGAAATATATAAATATTTCATTAGTATTATGCTCTCCAGCTACTTTCAAATTGTCTCCATAGTGTTAAATATTCCGAATATAAGCCTTCGAGTCGTGGAAAGGTTTTCGCATATCCACAAAGTATATGTTTAATTGTAACCTTTTGTCCACAATTGCAAATTGAAGGAGTGGATTCCTTAAGGATACACCCTTACGATGCAATGGTAGGACCAAAGACAATTTCTCGCAAATGTATTAATCTTGACTTTTTCGACGTTGGTTGCATATAGTAGTGGAACGAAGTTAGGATTAATTTGAGAGCTAGTTGGATGGATGGTCTTTTTAGTTTTTTTTTCTTTTTTTAATATATTCTTGACGCTTAATCTTTTCCACTATGCCGTCCGTAATTAGTGATGTTTGAGTCGCGAGCGCTGACCATAATAAATGTCAAAACTTTATTCGCTTTCAGGTCCAATTTCTGCGAATTGATGGTTCGCTGAAGAGGGTACAACGCTTTTTTTCACACAACTTTTTTTATGTCGTTCTTGCAATTTAATCGATTGTCGTCACGGACTTGCAAAGAAATAGAATAATTATCTTTGAGGTGCCGCCTTTTACGTTTGCGTTGATTGATGCTTTAGAGATTACATTACTTGTCTGTTACCAATATTATGTTGTTTTTTTTGTCCAGTAAAATGCGATCTTCGCTTTATCTTGCTATCGAATGTCATACACATACACATATGTTTGTTGTTGTTGTTGTTCATTATACGAATGGTGAAATACATAATAAAATATTTATAGCCCAGACCACTTCTGGCACAATGTATAGTAAGTAACACGAATAAGGTGAAGTGTTTTATGTTGTGTTGGGCAAATTTTGCGGTGTAGAAAACTTATTACCAGCACTTGCTTGACCATAATATTTTTATTTGTTTTTTTTTTTTTTTTTAGAAATTTTTTGGTTTTAACTAAAATCACATAAAATAATTCGTTTCAATTAAAATTTAATTTTTCTGTTCCTATTAATTAAAACGTACGTACGTACACTCAACTAGTTAACGAACAGTTTTTGTTAATGTTGTTGTTTCCTATTCATCCCGGCAGTGTTTCTGCGCTTATAGGCGCTTACTTTGCGGCTTAATAACTTTTCTACTTTCTGTAGCATTGAACTTCCAATTAAAGCTAATTCTATTTTTAGTTAAAGCATTTTAGATAAAACATTAAAGCATTACTAGATAATATTGCAAATGCGTGCATCCGTGATTTGCTCGTAATGTGATCTATATATGGAGAGGAGAGTATAAGTAAAAATTAAGCGACTCATCGAATAAACTATAATATTTATTTTATGACTCTTATAGTGAATACAAGTTTTTGAAAGATTGTAATATTTATTTATATATATTTTGGATATAATCGCGATAAAAAAATTTATTTCATTCTTCCTATAAACAACTCGCCATAAAGACGTCATTTCAATCCATTAATTCATTCATTCATATAAATAAATACAAATTCCTTTTTGAATATAGATTGATTGATACCTACGATCAAGAATATATTCAAGAATATTCTAATTCATAACATGTACGGATACATACATTTCACATTCTCTCAGTTACCATCACACGCACGGCGGCACAGGCGGCCAGTACGTTCTACGTACAAATTTTGTACACTATATGTGAAGTGAATACAATAAAGTTTTATCATCAGCAAATAAAACCAAAAATACTTTGTATTCCAGAAACGTACTTTAAAAAAAAAGAAAAAAAAAAACCAAATTTTGCATAATTAAGGTAAATACTTTTATGCATTTATTATAAGCCGCGTCGCTTTAACTGCTTTACAACATTCAAAAAAAGGCTGAAAGCTATAAACACGAGTAAAAACATTTTTTATATAAATTTGTTTCTTACAAAATCTTTTGTTTTTATGAAATTAAAAACAAAAATTATTTCTTTTTATTATTTTTGAAAATAATTAAAAAAACAAACAAATAGGATGTATTTGAAATCAATATCAAAATCAAGATCAAGATCGAGTTGATATTTAATTACTTTTACAAATTTGCACATTTTTAACACCTTGGTGCAAAAAATTGGTTAAGTGAAAATTATTATTCAAATCTTTTTCCTGTTTTTTTTTTTTTTCGCTTTAGTGTCGAGTATGACGTAAAGTTTATTGAAAGGTATTAACATTTTTTATGGCTTATATTTATACATACAGAGATATATCCGCCTCTATTAGAGAACATATATCAGATTTACCGGATATTTGCAAAGCACTAAAATACGCATTAGCGACGACCTAATTAAATCTCTCTTTCTCATAAGTGTGAATGTGCAAAATTCAATTACCCAGATTCGCCCAACTATCTATTGCAATCCAGATTACTACGACACCTAGTCTTCTCAGGTATACTACACATATCAACCAAGCAATACACGATAGACGAAACGATATATATCGAGTAAATACATCTTTGCTTTATGTTGCAATCAAGTTTTATACACGAATTAATGATGGATACAAAAATAATTAGTTGAAACCGAATATTAAGGTTTCTTTTTCGTTTTGCAATATTTTTATCGGAATAGTTTATGCGAGCCTAACTTTAACTTTAAATAAAAAATTCATTTTTTTTCTATTAAGAGAATTGAAATAATAAAATATTTTTGTCTGTCCTTTGTACGTGTGTTCGTCATAATATGCAAACAAAACACAAAAACAAAAAAAGGAAAACCTAGGAAGAGAGCTGCTTGTATTCGTTTTCGTATCTACCTTGAAGAGGGACTTAAAATAGATCCACCTTATATTATGCCGACCAATTAAGAATCAATGTCTCAATCGATGTCAGTTTGTTTCTTCTTCCTGTCCATCTATCTGATGCCATATCCATGTAATTTGTGTCCAACTTATCATTTTAAGCTTTCATGTGGCAAAATGGTCTAATTTTTAATGTTTTATGATAAAAACAGATAAATTTGCTAAATTACAAGCCTTGGCTTCGTTCTCAGATCAGCCGTCCTATGAAAAGTATGCCTTAACACAGACGTAATATATAATTTTCAGTTGTTGATTAAGAAAATAAATGAAGAATTTTACTAGACGAAATGATATAGAATATTTAACAATCGGCCTTGGCCGCTCTCTCTCTCTCTCTCTCTCTCTTATAATCTTTCTACTTATTTTTTGTTTATGGTAACGGTGTTACTATCCTCAGTTTGTGCTTTCAAATGGTCCTAGTTTGCAACGACTTCTTTAAATCTTGGTTTCTTGTTAAGATACAATATTAACGATTTTCCCGGTTGCTTTTTGAAATTGTACCGGTTTTTTAATTATTTTGGATTAATCTTAAAGGCGGATCACATTTATATTTATGTTCGAACTACATCTAAAGATTTGAGTCGGGAGCAAAATATACAATTTTCAATATCAAGTGTTTCGACAACTAATGTTTCAAATTCGAGGAATGGACCGTGGACGACAAATAAACAGATATGACTTAATAGAAACTGAATCATTCTTTAGTAGTGTGTTCTGGACAAATGTTTTATATTCTTATTCTTAAATGATTGCTCTAAATAAAATAATTCCCCGCTGTCAACCAGTCATGCTCATCAATTGCCATGCCTACAATTAAAAAAAGCTCTATGGAGATTAAATATGTCCCACAAGTAGGGCGTTTGAATATGTAGTATTCTCCGTATTTTTTTTTTTTTTTTGCTTTTTTAAATTTATATTATATTCAACTTTATATTTTGTATACATTTCTTCTAGAATACGTTAATAACATCGCTCAGAGATTTATATCATGGTCACAGCCATTTGATGCATCACGTAATCCACTGGCTTCTGAATTATGTCGTCGGCATACTAAACGCTACTTAGAGGGTTTACATAATTTTGATTTGTGGGCTTTAAAAAGTAAGTAAAACTATATTTCAAATTAACAAAAAAAAAAAAAAAATTAACAAAAAAAATTGTTTTATTATTTATTTACTATTATTACAATTTTTTTAAATTGTTAGTCTTTTTTTTGCTTTTTTAAAAAAGTGAGCAACAATCCATTATTGTATTATATATTATGTATTACATATTATATATTATATATTATATATTATTATATATTATATATTATATATTATTATATATTATATATTATATATTATATATTATATATTATATATTATATATTATATATCATATATTATATATTATATATTATATATTATATATTATATATTATATATTATATATCATATATTATATATTATATATTATATAATTTTATACATTTAATTTTATATATATTGAATTATTCAACCTACCATAGTCTACGGGTCTATGTCTTAATCTAGCTATTAATGCATCTAATCACCGTCTGTATGTCCATACTACCATTCGTCTCTTTGCTTTTTGTTTAGTGAAATTTCCAAAAATTGCTATAGAAATTGAAAAAAAATTTTTGTATATTCTAACCCATAGCGAAAGGTATTTGAAATTTGTAAAATTTTTATAACCCATGCTATCTTCCTGCTCAACACAATCACATATAGGACTATTCTTGTTTCGATTTCTTTCTTCGTCAATTAAACTCATCCACAAATTTGCCAACAATCAGCGGTCTTGCTTATGTTATGTTATGTGAAATATATGTTATATGATATTACGGATATTGAGAACTTACGAAAGGCAATACACTTGTGTGCGGTTACATATTCCAATCGCAAATGTTAGGTCATTTAATTAGGAGTGTTTTCCGTAGTTTCAAGATGCATTTATTATTAAGCCCTGAAAGAAATAAATGAAAGATTTGAGTCACACAAAATCTTTTTCTTTTGTGAGATTAAGGTTGCTACATAGACACAATAATATAACTCCGTATGCAAATAAATGTTTATTAATATTTTACAAATTTAATAACAAAATAAATTGCACAAGCAAGCTCGTCTATCAAGTACGTATTTAGAGGTAAATGGTTTACAAAATAGTAGTTCTAGACTTGACGTATATTTAAGACAATATACCGACTGAGTCATAAGTCACAATAACTTATAATTGTAGACTCATAACTGCATATCTCACGGTTTCAAAAGTTATCGCTTGAATTTGCGATCTGAAGTTTTTTCGTGCTGTTGTATTATTGACATACTTCCGTCTCTACTGTATATGTGTGAAAGTGGCCTGAAAACTGTCATGACTAAAACTTGTCAGTCTTCTGTGAAATAATTTAATTTTCACTAACGGTTCACAAAAAAGTGCGATTTTATCCCTAGGTACACGGCTTATGTAATGCCGTCTGGCTGCAATCATAGGTATGGCATACTCTTTCCTACACCGTGCCGATAGCAATGACCATTTTATCATTATCATATTTCAAGAATTAAGGTCTCTCGTTTTCCTCGAGTATGACGTCGTGCCTGCGGGGGACTTTCGGCAAACCAAAAAGTACTTTTTCATTTGTATCTGTCTGTGGGTGCTCTTCATCACTCGTAGTTATTCAATTCATTAAGAACAGAGAAACGATAACAGAAATCACAAGAAGATCTTGCATTAATCTTACTGTCATGGAACACAGTACAACGTGTTGCAATCCTGTATTAGTATACATTTTTTATCGTTCTTCTACTACGGCGGTTACAATAACCACTCACAGTAGTCTTTCTTTTAATGAAAATATTATCGGTGCTGCCACCCTAACATAAGCGATAGCCCCAACCGTATGAATACATAGATACAACTTTTTATTCACTCTATATTAACAGTCAACAAATAACTGATGAAGTCTTTCATAGCAAATTCATGGCTCGAAAGTTACTTAATGTTTTCTATAATAATAAGTCAATTTCTTTAGAATAGAAAGCTATTCGATATGCGACGAATAATAAATCATTGTTTAGAATTCTTTTCAATTCAATAAATAGGTCCAAATCATAAGATATCTTAGGGAACTTGTTATGGTTATATGATGCTCTTCTCTTTGCCTGTATATGAAAAACCAAACAAAAAAAAAAAACTAAACCGCTCACTAAAAAACAAAACAAAGATCATTGCCCTAGTTCTGTTGATTATCCAACAACCGGCTAAAAATCAAACAGAAATTCAATGCATATCTATGTACTTAAAAATGCATAATAAACATAAATAAATATTTATATAAAACAAAGTCTTTTTCAACAAAAGAGAAATACATAAAAAGCACAAAAAAAAAAAAGAAAACAAAACAAAATATATGTCAATAATGCACACTTGTTCAGAACAAGTTCATATTCGCGAGTTATTACTCGCACTTTGCTATACAAAGTTTTCTTTGTATAATATTTACTTAATTTTGTTAACACATTTGTCAAAATACATTTCGAAGTCAAATCTTTATGACTCTACTAACGAAGAATATGATATACAACTCGGATCATCGCATTTGTAATTCACAGCACGGAAAAGTATCTGAGACTCGTTACATTGTATGTCTGCCTGCTATGCACTAAGTGCGGAAGGGTCAATAAGAGAAACTCTTCTTCCGTAATAAACTAGTATGTATGTACTCGATTTATTGTTATACATATTGATATTAAATTCCAAACGTTCATATGGCGGCACATTGTTTAAAGACGTAACTTCGTAACTTTTTGTAAACTTTCAGATGTCGAAGTTCATACGAAAGACGACACATTTGATTCATCACCACCAACAGTTAAGTGACCACACCAAAATAATCTCTTTGTGCGTGCACCGCAATTTCATAATTTATTCGAAGTTTGTATGCCGACTCGAAATTTTTTGTAAAATGTTTAGTTGTCCACTTGTCCACACGACAAACACAAAACTGAAACAAACCGATTTTAGTGTAAGAAGAAGTGTCCAATGAAATTTAAAATAACACGAAACGCAGCATCTTCAGCTAACACAGATTTACTACCAACCAACGTGGAGAGAGAGAGAGAGAGAGGTTAACGAAGGCAACCAATTCAGGTTTTCTTTCTTGTCCGATTTTCTTCACGTAGGTTGCATGATACTTTACCTGATGTATTAAGGGTTATTTCCACAAACCTCGGTGACGGTGTATGGTCCCCTTCGGAGACTTTCCTCTTATTGCTGACCCCTCATACTCATTTACTATCAGGTCAACTTCAGCGTATTGAATAGAGTGATGTGATGCCGCCCATTACAATTTTCCTTCTATTTCGTTCTTTAGGTCTCCCATGGCAGTTTGATATTCATTGCAGAATTTCTCAAACATTTTCAACGGATATCCCGATCTATAATAATAGTTCTCGTGAGGAGCAAAAGAGCTTGTAACTCTCTACTCCAGCAATTATTAACGAGTTGTGTTTTCGTAGTTCTTACGAGCTTCAAAATAAGGAATTTGCTGAGATCGTTAGATATGACAGCAATTATATTTCTTACTACTTAGGTATGATTATGTGCTCGATATGAATCGTTTTCACTCTTCTTCTAAAATTTTGGAAACGTTTAAACGGGGTTAAAAAAGTGTAAAGGATGCAATGAGTTGGTGAAAACAAGTAAAGCTTGAACTATGAAATAAGTGTTAAAACCTTATTGACGATGATTAGTAATCAATTCTTTTAGGACAGACAGTAGCAACAAGTTACTTAGAATTATCGCATTTGTGCAGCCTACACACACATCTTTGTCGAAATTATTGCGTTTGCTTTGACTAACACTTCACACTTGAAGTAGTGAAACGCTGTCTTTGAAAAAATGCTAAAAGATTTTCTTGACAGCAAGATCTTGTCTTTAAAAAAAGCAATTTAGATATGCTTACGACCACGACTTTACAAGGTTTACAAGAAAGCGTGAAAACGTTTTTTTTTTTCCTTTTCGGAGAGACTTAATACTTCAAAAGATGAAGGCCTCCATCTGATAATGAAATAATGAAGACAATCAATCCAATCCATTTATAATATGCATTAGAGAGATTTTTGTAAAGTGTGCTTCCAGGGAAGAAAGTTTTCATTTTCCTAAGAATGAAAAGTGAAAGAAAATATAAATAAAAACGGCAGAATTTTTCTATGAAGTTAATATTTAAATCTTTATTAAAAACGATTTTTTTTTTTTTTTTTTTTTTTTTGTAAACTGCATTGTGAACAGAATTTGTTGTAGGCACTGACTCAATGACTAAAGCTAAGGTAAAAAAGTAAAAACCTTAAAAATCAAATGCACGCTATCTGCGAAACACTAATGCACAAATAGTTAACCGCTCGCCCTAATGGCAATTACTTAACCATTGAGCAGTAATTATATCTGAACATCGAGGTCATTAAGATGCGTCAAGTAATTATGGGAAGTTCAATAGACTCTTGACTAACAATACTACTAATAAAACAAACAAAAAGAATATAATTCTCATTTTAATTAGACAGATAAATAGATGGATGGATAGATACTCGCTCGACCAATAGTTAGAATTCATTAAGAATGAATTGAAAGGGGTTGTTCAATTTACATGATTTTTTTTTTTTTTCAAACACAATAAAAATTCTTGTTTTTTATTCAAGTCTCATTCTGGTCTTACCAAAACAACGTTTATGGTTATGTAGGTTTTTGTTCACAAATTCAAGCCAAGCACGCTTTTCAAGTTTATTTGATATCAACTTCTAAGTTAAACTGAAAAAAAAGCTCGGTTTGGAAAATGCATGATCAAGGTCTTTGGCATTCCATTATCGTTTCAAATCTATGTTACTACAAGGTTAACATTTTGTTGCACCTAACTTGTATACTACTAATGTACATTAAACATATTAAATATATATTAAACTATTGAATATATTTGTATCTATAAGTTCGTTTGCGAATCGAAATTACACTTATTTGCTTCGATTCGTATAGTAGTGGCATTGATTTTGATCTTTAACATGCGCTTATTAAAAAACTTTTAGAATTTATTATTATTATATCAACTAAGGACAAAAATGTAGATCAAGAACAATGCCATATAAAGCGTTACCGAAATTTATCTCCTATATTTGTTTTGTATCTGTATCTGTACCTTGTAACGCCAATAAATGTTTTTGTTACAATGATATGTAAAAATTATTGCATCGCTAAATCGAAATTTTTACGTACACGCGAAAGGAAGATGGTGTACTAGATCCTATAATGTGTACATATTTCTGATTCGTGTAAGAGTCTGGCTACGTTGAAGTTCTTGTCTCTCTACCATCTAAACGTACAGTGCAGAAAAAATTGGCTCAATTAAATGACACGCCTCCAATAATTGAAAATTATTTACCATTTTTGTGTAATACTTTGGGATGGATTTTATGAGGACTTAAACCCGGCCTGGGATATGCTCGTCCGTCGATCCACAAGGAATTTCTTTCTTGGGACAATTTATAATGATCAGGATTTGTATAGTTTAGCCTGGCACCCTACTCGAACAAAAGACATGTGAGGTCAAAACGAGAGACGACTTTGAGTCCTCACAATATGTCAAAAATATAAAAATTACTTTCGTACTGCATATGGCAACCGGGTGGTCCATCAGCAAGTGGAAAACATTTTTAAAGAATAATTTTTAGAGAATGACTACTAATTTCTGAGCTTAATGGCACTCTACTGGTAGCCAATACCACAACAAATTCTGACATATTCCTGTGAATTTTCAAATACTACGAGATTTTCTTCGCGGGACTATAATATATAAAAACATCGGACACGTTTGTAATGTGTCACCAAATGTCCGTATCGAGCGGTACATAATTTAGTCACTTCGTCTTAGTCTTTGCGATATTGAGTCTACATAACTTTAGTATCCAAAAGTCATCCTGAACCCAAAAAAAGGCAAAGGAAACCCCAGCTATTATACGATAAGGCAAAGAAGAAGAAAAGTTTTGATAATTATCATTCGGTTTTGGAGGCGTAGATCGCCGAGTGATTTTCTGACAATCTGATAACGGTCGTTGAGTCTTAGATCTGCTACGAAATACCACAGACCCGGGAGTCATCCTGTTCACCACATTTAGTGCAATTCATTTTTATATCAAATTCCTATTTTGGACCAACTTTTATCATGAAATATTAAAAATTAAACATTTCCGCCATATAAAGGCGTACTTTTGTTAGAAATGACTATATGGGAAGTGATTCAAAAAATGGTTCCGTTTAACCCAAAATTTTTCACTTTATTTTCTCTACCAAAATGCAAGTTTCTGCTATTTTTGCCAAAAAAAATACGAAAAATTAATTTTTTCAAATGACTCGTTTTATGTGGAAAGGTTATAGAAATGGTCCGATTCAATCCATCCACAGTAGGGTCAATACTAAATTTCATCAAAATAACTCAAATACAATTGCGATCTCTAGGTTAAACACAAATGAATGAATGAATGAATGAATGAATATCAGACAGATAGACAGACAGACAAGCTTAAATCGATGATTCTATCTTAAGCTTGGCTTGGTGTTATATAATCTAAGTTTCTTGTAACAAATATTAAGGTGAACGAACATTTCTCTTGGATATCAAGTAAAGTTCCTCGAGTAATGAGTTGTTGTCATTGAGATTCTCTGTTGAATCTAAAATAAAAAATTATTATTTGTAACGATTGACGATAACGAACGTCCGTTTCAAGATGAAAATATTTTTTTTTTTACTCATTTATTTATAAATAAATGAATTTATAAATTTATATATCAATTTATAATTTTTTTTACACAGAAATATATGATATTTTTGAATTTTGGAATCGCTTCTAAGGTATATGTTTCAATTTAGACGAACGAACGCGCCCGCGCTGTGAATATGCGGAAGCATAACTAACTGCAGCATAACCTTAAACTTGCAACTCAATTAGCGACATAACATGAATTTGTTAATAATGCCGTTAAACAAACCGGTATTGTTTTTTAGTTTTAATTGTTTTTCTGTTTATTTATACAAATATACGATTATAGTAGTAAAAGATGTGATAGAAGTCAGTCCGCTCGCCCTTTTAAAAAATATATATAAATCTAATATTATTGTATATTAACTATCAGTCGTTCATACGAATAAAGATAAAATGAAATGAAAAACAAACCATCATTTAGCTAAAGCTGAAGACTTTGCACAAAAAACTTTGCTTAAAAAAAAAAAAAACTATAAATTTATTATAAATAATTTTATTAAATCTTTTATATAAAATTTTCGTAAAACTTTCAGTGCATGATTCCATTGGCAAACTCTCATCGGGCATACTGAACGGTAACATTAACCAACATGGTGATTTTGATGAATGCTTAAGCATTAAACATCAACACCGACAGCGACAGCGACAGCAACAGCAACAGCGGCAGCGACAGCGATTTAGTAATAAAATTCCAAGCGTAAATGATCACGATACTGCCGATGATGAGGGGAATGATGATGACTATGACGATGAGAATGACGAAATCAAAGGAAAATATTGTTTAGCGTATGCACAACCCATCTTGCCACATAAATCGAAACGTTTGCAAACATTTTTCAAATTAGTGCAATCCCATGGACCATTTAAGAGTGAATTTAATGATGTAAGTACTCGTGCTGCCATGATATGATCTTAATCATATAATGATAATTAATAGTTATAAGCATAAGAAGATAAGAGCACAAACATGTACGTAAACTTGTGTGTACCAAAAAAAGGAGAATTTTTTGCCTTTACAAATACGCGTGCTTCGAATATGAATCGAAACTTAACTTTTTTTTTCATTTTCATGTTTTTTTTCTTGTTATAATTCTTTAGCATTTAGAAAAGTATTTTTATTAAAGTTTTATATTATTTTTAGTTCATTAATTTGCAAATTAA
The DNA here is from genome assembly GCA_000671755.1 of Glossina brevipalpis. Taxonomy (NCBI): domain Eukaryota; kingdom Metazoa; phylum Arthropoda; class Insecta; order Diptera; family Glossinidae; genus Glossina; species Glossina brevipalpis. The sequence continues at coordinate 324,734 of KK351026.1, forward strand.
AGCGTATTGTGTGTACTTGTTGCGAATTCGGTTCACCTTTAGCATAATATTCAAATTCACTAATGAAAAGTTTTGGCATCGTCGGGCTAAATTCGCGTCTATTCATCACTATACCGGACCGTCACTATTGAACTGTTTCGGCATCGTCGGGCTAAATTCGCGTCTATTCATCATTATACCGGATCGTCATCATTCGTTTAAAGCATCTTCGTAGCGCTATCAATGCGACGATGTTTTTCAAAAAATTTCAATTATTTTCGAACGAAACAAGATACTCACTCTCTAGCGTCTTTAAAATCTTTATACCACTACTTCTATAGTAAACTTTTGATTGCACCAGACAAATGATTTTATTTTTTAAAGAAACTTTACGAATGGAAATCATTGTAGATTTTGCAAAGAAATAAAAATAATTTTATTACCTAAAAGGATACAATAGTTTAAAGCACAAGTTTTAAAGCCTTCTAGTATACGTGGTAAAAATTTCATTAACAGAAAAAAAATTTTCCTTGAAAGTTTGAGCTTTTCTTCAAGTGCTCCATGAAGACTATCCATACCGAAGTTACGACCTGCCACCTTGCTTGCCTTCTAAGTTCTATAACACTTTCTAAGAGACATCTTTGGATAATATCCATAATGGTTTAGAAGGATTATCAAAAAGAAAATACGTGAGTGCAGCTTCACTACAGCGGCTGTTGGAATGAAGTTTCTGAAGCTGATTATGAATTTACGTTTAGAATAAGTTTTCCTATGTAAAACGTAAGAGCGAGACATGCTTCAAAAGAGGCACTTTCAAGTGCATAATCCTCGAAGAAGCAGCGCATGAGAAAAATTATTTGAACGCGAACGGGAACTTTTATGATCCTGGGATTGCAGACATGGAGAGAAATAATAAGGAATTTATCGTAACAAAACAAATACGCCTAGAATTTTTCAAAACTTTTTTCTCCCCCCAAATTTTTTGGAAATATCTTTAAAAGAACACTATCTAGGAAAACACGTAGGATTTGTTCGATAAATTTTTATTTTAAACATTTTTTATTGACATTTGAAATTTTTCATTCAAAAACTCGCCAATCACAAAAGAATGAAAATATATCTAAGAAATCCTATGTGTTTCTCCAACTATAAATATACGGAATAAACGTATTTTTTTTTTTTTTTAATTAAATTTCTGCCTGATACGGTCTAGGTCGCATACACGCTTAAATCAAACATATTTCGCAAGTTGAGCTCTGGTGTGACAGCCTTTTGATATTTTCCAAAAAGCAAAATTTGTTTTTTAAATCGATACGATATATGTTACGATACTTGAGTATTATTATTCTATGACATATATGATGTCTTTCCATATCGGGAAGGCCGTTACAGTGGCTTCGGCCCTTTAATGCCATTTGTTTGCTCACAAAATTTATTCATCTTGAAAATTCACCGATAACAACTTCCAACAATTCCAACGACAAGACTGTCTAATATGAAAGGCAGCCAATCGAATAAGATGGCATTTTTGGCATTTGATTACAATGACAAGATAGTCGAAGCGCTCTTATTTTTAAAATAAATACTTGGCCTATTTTTTGAAAGGTTTTTTTTTTTTTTTGTTAGAAAAACTTTTCTTTCACTTACTTTTTAATTGGCCTTGACCTAAAATGTGATTTAATGCAATATAATCAAAAGAAGGTGATCTTGTTATAGCCACCGGGTCAAGCAAATATAAAAAGATATATTTTAATACATCTGCTGATGATGACTTATATAGAATTTCAAATAGACAGATGTCTATTTTCGACGTTAATTTCAAGCTTTTGGATTAGCTGTACACCCTTTCAGTTTTAGTTGGTACTGGCCCGAGCGTTTGCCGGTTTATGCTCATTTTTTACATTCACTTTGTTTACATACATACGTATGCAGGATAGGACATGCATGGCTGGCCACACGAAAAAAAAGATAAATAAATAAATAAATAAGAACATTGAACCGAAGCACTTTAAAAAATGTTACGGGCTGTGTGTGTAAATACTCCTCGCATCTTAAACGAACGCTACTAACAACTTGAAAGTTGTTTGTCGGCTGGACAGATAACCAATTGGTAAATTGGTACTATTTCCGCATTGAAGTGTTAGACGGATTTGAAAATATTTCTTTAGTAAAAAATAGATCGGTATCTATTGTGGAGATTTGTAATTATTAAAAATAAAAAATTATCTTCACAAATTTTATATAAAATTTTCTGTTATTTTCGGTTTTTTTTTCTAATTCTTTTTACTACTAAACAAATTATGAGAATTTTTTTAACTTTTCACTTGACCTAAGAAATTACACGAGAATTTGCTCCACCATAATAAAATTTTTTCATATGGAAAATATAAGCTGCTAGTGTTAGCTACAATTTCAATGGGGAAACAAAACTCTCTCAGCGAAACAAAGACCGGCAAAGTTAATTAAAATTATCTACAAATTGCAGCAATAAATTAATTTTTCAAATTATTGTGACATTTATTTAAACACAATTTCAAACTATCTTGTGTTTGGATCATTAAGTGTTCATTCTCTCATCACGATGTCAGCGAGAGTATGACTGCGTCTTATCTAAACCGAAATAAAATTTATAAGTAAAAGACGATAAATAATCCACATATATTAAGATACACGTCTTACTAAGTTATGGTACAAAGCAAGCAAAGTAGAAGAAAAATCAGTAAAAGTAATTATAAAAATTTTCATGCCCCGGTTATCATGCAATGTGTCGGTGTGCCATTGAAAGGGTGCAGCATACAGACCAATATAAATATATTCTAGATTTTTAATTTTTCCTTTAAAGAACATTAAAGGTTACCAAAAAACCTAAGTTCACGGACGTAACGTGGGCTCATTATTATTACTAAAGCCCCACATATGCATAGCCAGCCCCTTCTTGCTTAACTCAGGGAAAAAGTAAGAAAATAATTTACTTAAATTGTAGAGAATGAAACCATGGTTTCCTAATGCTGAATACGCACCGATTACCGCTGCATTGTTTATCAAGACGTTTCTAGTTAAGTATAGTCTTTCATATTAGTTTGGGGAAAAAGAAATCCATCCAATCTTATATGAACCTCAGGACTTTATTTAACATTTCGAATTGGAAAATAATGGATTTCTTTTTCCCCAAACTAATATATTAAACAATACGGCTTATTCGCCTGACTTGGCGCCTTGTGACCTTTATTTGTTCCCTAAGGTCACATATCTACATCAATTCAGAAAAAGAGAATTTCAGCACTGTTCCGAAGAAAGGCAAATGTGTATGTAGCCTTGTAAGAAAACTGCGATAAGTGTGTTCAAGGGGAAAATAACTTGAAATGTGTAAATTTAGAAAAAAAATGGTTCGAAGATTCATATTTAGAGATTCTAACTCTTAAAATTTCGAAAGTACCAGACAAACATAATATCAATAAAATATTTACATTTTTTAAAACATCTTAGAGCCGATAGAGTCTCAGTTACTAGTGCTCATCGTGTTTACTTCATTGCCTTTAAATAAATTATAATAATAATAGTAACGATCTGCTCAAATAGTTCGTACGCCACTTATTGACAGGCCAATAAGTGCTAAGCGAAGGAAAGCATGTGAGAATTAATACGGTTCCCATGACGACGCTTTTAGAACATTTCAAGAGAAATTATTGGACTCCATTTGAAGCATTTTTCGGTTAAAGGACTATAAGGACTGCTTGTTAAGAATTCAAGACTTTCTAGAATTTTTTTACAGTTTTCTTTCCGAAGAAGAAACTCGAAGAATCTTCCAGCAACCAGCAAGGAAGGCACCAATTACGTTCACCTTCAATCTTTCTCAAATAACTATGACAAGGAAAATTTTAAAACCAATTCCTCTGTTTTTAGGCAGACAGTAAAAGGTGACTATTTTAAATCGATTGGAGGACTCATGCCATGGGTTCTGCAACGAATATTTCTATGCTTCACAAATAATTAGAAAAGTTGATGTATCCCTTATAAAATTTACAAAAATTATTGCTACAAATCTACGTCCCCTTCGCCGGTGCAATCGACGAGACAATCAATTAACCAACCCTATCTTTTATAATATTATAATTATTTGCTTTCGATGGGTGGAATATAAGATCACAAATATCGGATTGGAAAAAAAAATACGATCATACATCATATACACCCTCTTTCTCCATAGAGGAAAAAACTGAGTTCCAATTTTAAAAATAAACAAAACTTTTTTTATTGTTTTCCAGCCGGGTCATCGTGTGCCGAGATATTCGCTAATAAATTGGGGCATTTGTGTGCCCTCTTCTTGCACACACAAAGATGTGGAATACGCTGTCAAAGAATTTCTTAATAACATGACCGTTTCAACTGGCATCACTTTTAATGTACGTGTAGAGCCACAGATGTGTACCTACAAAGAAACCAAACCCTGGGATCGCAACACCACATGGGCTGTGTAAGTTCATCAGCGCTCGCTAATACATGCTAGACAGTATTCATGTAATTTTCATTCTTGTAGACGTTTCTTTATAGCAATCGCTTGTTTGTCGATATTATCAACAATTTACAATCGTTGTACTCAAAATAATGCAAAAGAAAATCAAAGTAAGGAGAACATTAGACGATGTAACCAGTTTATTTAATGACTATTTATACAAATGTTTACCAATTTATAGATGAATGGTTGACTGTTTTCGCTTTGGATAAAAACTGGAAATGGATTTTTGAAATAAAATTTACAAATGATGATGTGCGCACTGTTCATGGTATACGCTTTCTCAACGCTGTCATGCTGTTGTTATCACACAAATCTATGGCTATGTTTTTCAATCCCTACAATAATCGGACAGGAATGTCAGAGGTTTGCGTAAAAGTTATTTATAAAAATATAAATAAATATAGAAAATAAATTTCCTTTCAATTTTTACAGAGCTTAGGGCGCCCATGGACGGTAATCGGTCGCGCTGCCTCTTTATACACGGATCCTTTTCTCTTAGTTAGCGGCATGTTAACAGCCTATTCCTTGCTAGGACGTTTGAAAAAGGGTCAACCGGTGCGCTTGAAGAATGAATATATCAGCCGTTTGATACGGTATTTTTTAAAATTATTTTTTAAAAAAAAACCCTACACCTACCTACCCCTGCCTTTCAACAAATCTACACTTTTGCGAATTGTGTAGTATTTCAAATTGTTTCAATAAGAACACATGCATTAAGAAAACATGCAATATTTACAATTAATTTATATAGAAATTGATTACATAGAGATCAGTGTTCAATTGTCCAATTTCTGATAGCAGCGAATAGTTGATATATAAATTCTACCTAAGGCTACCTTCGTTATCGTTTTGTACAGAACTCGTTTTTGTATTTACGTGAGCAGCTGCTTTGAAGCTTAAAGACTGAACTATTTTCAGCACGACGATAGTCTACGTCCCTCGGGCTTTGTGGTGTAATTCCGATGGTCTTCCGCAATTCCCAAGGTACCAGAAGAGTGTTATAAATTCAGCTCTTTTTTCAGCGCCCACCCGAATACTTCTCGAAGGACCGCACCAGCGATCAGGCAACAAGACATTCTGTAAGTTTGTTGACGTAGCCAACATTGTGCAAAAAGTTTCCTCATTTGGGCACCTGATCCCCGAGGATTTAGTTGCTCACTTTAGGTTTTCTATACATCACGGAAATGAACACCCCCCCGCACCTAATTTTAAGGATTATTGTGTACTTGGAAAGACATAGACACTATTAGCAGTGCTACCGGTGGTCCCAGGAGTCCCAGTTCAACTACGATCTCAAACAGTCGTACATAACTATTGCCTGCCCCATATTATTATGACCTAAATAGTAGAGAACTATTGAGAAGTCACTTAAAATAGATGAAACTCACGAGCTTTCACCTTATAATCCGAAAAATATCCACCGCCTGACATCAGTGGTTGGAAACTTAATCTTCTTATAGCAGTCAAATGGTCATGTAATTAATCCATGACGTTGGTAGTACACATTTATAATTTGCAAATGTTATTAAACAGATTAGGGGCTGGATACTGACAAGTTTAACCTAGAAAATAGTTTGTAATATGATCATGAGAAATAGAAAAATGAAAATGAAACTTTCTAAAAGAAAATAGAAACTCGATAGTGTAGTCGAGATTCAGAAAGAGTCAATAGTCTTAATATTAAACATCCGTTAATATATCTCTATTATACAGGAAACTTACTAATAATCGTAAAACGGTTTTCTCTTTTCTAGCATTGTACCACCTTTGGCTGCTCTAATATTATTTTGTACTTATGTTTTGCCTATAATCGGTTCTGGTCCTCAATGGAATCTTGTGGTAGGACATCATGCTACCATTTGTAAACAGCATTGGTGGCGTAATTTGCTCTTTATTCATAATTACTTTGGATTTAGTGAAATGTGTCTGACGCATACACATCATTTAGGCATCGATACTGAACTGTTTATCGTGGCACCCATTATAATATTATTGCTATGGAAATGGCCCAGAAATGGATTCATAATTTTGTTAACGTTATGTGGTATTGGCACCGCAGCCCGTTATTATACGACAATAGTTAATGAATTATCTAATTACATTTACTTCGGTACAAAGTAAGTAATCTATTTACACACACAATCTCTTTTTGGACCTTTTGGCCTAAATAAAACCTCCTCCTCCTCCTCCTAATGTTTAGCATCAAACGTTTATTCCGCACCGCTGATTATATGTATTCCTTTCCGCCTATGCGTTCAACGGTTTATATAATGGGTATCTTTTTGGGTTACATACTACGTATGTACCCCAATGTAAAGCTAAGCAATACTCAATTACGTTTGGGTTGGTTTGCGGCTTTGGCATGTTTAGTGGCCTCAGTACTAGGTCCCGCTCCCATGGGCGATATCAGTTACGAATATAATAGTACTCATGCAGCGATTTATGCAGCCTTTGCTCCCATCGCCTGGTGTTTATTTTTCTGTTGGATTGTGTTTGTTTCCCACAATGGCTATAAAAGTAAGTAAAAAGTTGCTTTTTATATCAGTTCTAGATACTAGCGCTTCATATTTCACGACTTTTTTTTTTGTAGATCGCATTACAAGATTTTTCTCTTGGAAATATTACCAAATCTCCACAAAACTCTCGTATGCCATATACTTAACACAATTTCCTATATACTTTTACAATGTGGGACGTCGGCGACATGCTCATCATTATTATAATTTCATATCAGCGATTGTAAGTTGTAATCGATAAAAGTCCATCAAAATATCATTGAAAATTATTTTTGTTCATTTATTCTCTCTCTCTCTCTCTCTCTCTGTGTGTGTGTTTTATCCAACAGTGTGATACCAATGAATATTTATGCATTTTAGCAGCTTCGATAATCTTAACATTATTATTTGATGCACCTTTTCAAAATATGAAAAAATTATTATTAAAACGCTCATCGAGAAACAGCAGCAGCAGCAAAATCAATAGTGACAGCAGCAACGAGATCAACCCAAGCACCGAAAAAATAAAACTCGATTTAGCAGAACTTAAATTAACCAAATCTTTAGTACATTCTCACGCCGATTAGTTATTATGTGTATTTAATTAATTAATCATTAATTTTTTTCGCATTTGTTAAGTGCTGTATAGTCTATGTTTAGTTTTAAATTTTATTTATAATTATTTAGTTATTTCTATTAAAATACAAAAAACAGAAACAGAAGCAGAAGATAAAAAAAAGGACTCTTTTGATACAAACACTTCATTTTATTTTACTTAATTTAAATACATTTACAAACATTGGTGTGTATATACTCTGTATGCTTACTATGTCTTCCTTTGAAACTGTTCGTTAAGTTATTAAGGGTTTCATCTTTTTAATATAAAAAATACATAAAAAAAAATATTAAGCTCAAAATACTTTTTAATGACGAAATTAGCAAAAAAAACATCCAAGGGATATATCTTCGTTTTGTCTGTGTTAAAAATTTTGGCCTGAAGGAGCTTTAGTCAGAGTTTAGTTTGTCCCTCGTAAGAGGATGGTTAAGTTCGTAGTCCTTGGAAGCGAATTTACATCGAAAAAACTAGATTCTGTTAGTATTTTTCTTAATCAAAATGTCTGTCGTTTAAATACAAATTTACGGGATATCTATACGGATTCCTTTGATTGCAATTACAAAGTTTTAGAGCTCACGGAAAACGTGGTTAAAACCACCTATAAATGCTGTAGAAATTCTTTCCTCTGATTTTCAAGTATTTTATAAGGACAAAGTTACCAGAACAGGTGGGGGTGTATTGATTGCAATACGTCATTGTCTGCCAGTATATACAAAATTTTCCCTTCACTTCGTCTGATACTGAGTTTTTATGTTTACAGTTTGGGGAAAAAGAAATCCATCCAATCTTATATGAACTTCAGGACTTTATTTAACATTTCGAATTGGAAAATAATGGATTTCTTTTTCCCCAAGCTAATAAAAGTTCTATGTATTTAACGTGTGCATATATCTCTTCGTTGTCTGACATGGGTTTATGTATGGAGCACCTCAGGTTGTTAAGATATGTCCTCGCTCGTGTGTAAAACCGTGCGACAAAGTACTTGTACTTGGTGTTTTTAATATGTCTAGTATTTCATGGATGGGGCCTTAATGGGGGATTGGGATGTTACATAACTCATTCTGACACTGATTTATTTTCTGATTTTTTGGTGGTATCTATGATTTATGTCTATTCCAAGTTAACTTTATTATGAATAGTAGAAACTGCATTTTTTTTTTGCAAGTGATGCCAGCCTTGCAGTTACTCAGTGTGATCCATTTGTGTGGGCTGAGGATGATTATCATTCAACTCTTATGCTTAAGGTTGGTTTACTCCTTGAAATCAATATAGAGATTGCCGAAAGTTTCTGGTATTAGGTATCTTTTTAAGAAAACAAGCTATGATGTTTTGAGATCCTTCTTCAACGGAGATGGTTTTTGATTTAAATGATTATGATATCGATGGTTCTTTGTCGGTATTTTATAATAGACTCTTATCGATCATTTCCATGCCTGCATATAGTAACAACAGATATCAATTAACAACAGGTATCAATTCAAAAGTTGGTGCAGAAATTTGAAAAGATCAGATAGAGATTCGAATTAAATAAACAGTCAGCAATAATTAACAAATCAGTCGTATCACATCAATATGACGGGAATCTACGGTTCGTCCTTAATTGCTTATTTGTTTTGCTTCTCTTGATTCTCTTGATTAATATTCACATTACTCTTACGATATATTATTATTAAAATCAAAACTAACATATTTCTCTTTAAAATAAAATATTATTATATTTCTAATAGCAAGGACTGAAAGTAAAAGTGCATAAGACAAGCAATGTCCACACAACTAAAACAATGGATAGTTCGTGTAGTTTTGTCATATTAATGAACAAGAAAGTATATTCTGAATTATAATAATAATTTAAGAAAAAATATAAATAATTTTCATTACATATATATAAAATAATTAATTGGTTGGTATAAAGAAATATATATCTGAAGCATACATCGTTAATATTACTGCCGTTAGAAAAGGTTTAATAGAACAATATTTGACCAATTTAATCTATTTTCAACATAAATCTGGGTGCAAGAGATCCCAATATTTTTACCAAACTTGTTTACCAAATGTTTACCGCAGACGTTAGGCAAAAGGAAAGATAAACAGTCACGCTTAAAATTTGACGCTAATCAAGTATATACATATATACGTAATAGGGTCTCTGAATATTCTTTTTAGGTATTGTAAAAGTTTTGGCAAAGCTCATGATCCTATTCTTCGGTGAAGGCTATAAAAAAAATTTACCCAAAAACAAAACTGAAAGTGATCAAGGAATATTAACAAGCAGAAAAAACTTCTCGACACATCCATCTTTTAGCAAGAAGATTTTTATTCAGTTTGGGAGGTATAAAGTGGAAATATATCTCATTAAGCAGTATATTACAAAAGCATTATCGTATATGAATTGTGTATAGTCATGAATTTATATGCAAACGAAGTTAGCATGCCAAGAAAATCTAACAACCAAACGCCAGCGTATCTTTGTATCCAGCCATCGTGGAATGTGATGATATTACACTTATCCTTCCGGTTGTAACACCAACAAATAAGATTACGACCGCTAAAATTGAAATAGAAACTCAGAACAAACATATACATCTTGAATAGACAACGACAGGTTATCACCGAAAGCGTTATCATTCCGTTACATGCAAAGAAACTTCATATCAGTAACAGCCATTTATTTAAATCTGGGCGCGGAACCATACGATGAAATTTTTAATAAAAATTTCCACGATGCAACCACAAAACCGCTTGACAGTAAACTTGCGATCTGTAAGCAATATTGAACTAAAATTTGGTGGCAACCTATCCCAGTCATTTTGAAAGTTAACGTCGAGATGTTTTGATCAACCAAACAACAATAGCATGCCCACACTATTTGCCAGCAACGCCACCAATTTTTCGACCTTAAATCTACACCCCACTTTCTTCTCGAACGTTCAAGAAAGTCACACGACCAATTAGTCAAAAAACAACGAAGATATTAGAGATATAGGTCTGAAATTAAAGGCTTTCTCCATCCCTATTCTTTACAAACCGAAAAAAGAAAAAAAAATAAATCTACACTCGGTTCGAACTAAAATGTTTTCTTAATTACGTATTAACCGCTAGATCAATCCCAAGCCATTTCTGCGCTTAGTTGTTGTATGTAAATTTTGAACTAATATTAAAAATCACTCCACAGTCAAACATATTGCTCATTTTTTTATATTTCCCGAAATTACCCAAAATATATATAAATAAAATAAATGATTTTCTCGACTTTTTAATTGTATTAGGCACTCACAAAACCGGCCGATCGAATGAATTATTATATTAACTTGGACAAATGAAAACGTTATAAAAAAACTCGTTCAATAAAGTACAAAGAATTCGTCGCAACAACCTGATTTTTTTATTTAATGTTATGAACTAAACTCATGGAATTTATTTAATTTGTGTAGATTTCCTAGGTTTAGCTTGGGTACCCTCACGGAAACCGTTGCGAAAACGTCGTCTAACCACTTTAAGGAAACGCATACGACCAGTACCAGTAGTCTTCCTCCTCTTAGCCTTAATAGACCAATTATCTGTAAAGACAGTTGATAAAATCAAGTCAACTAAAATTCTACTATAGTACGAAACATGTCAACAACAAGTAATTTATGAAATAATATAAAATCATTTCGCTATTACAATTGTAAAATTTTGATCTGCCTGCGTGCTTGGATTGCAAGGCTATTACGAAGGAGCCAAAAACCTCAAAAACGCAGACCTTTCTTATAAACAATTTTTCAATTTGTTAAATTATACTTACATGAACGTAACTTAGCGGCTGGATAACCACACTGAGCGCAAGTAGATTTTTGAATATGATACGAAGAACGACCACATCGACGACACAATGTGTGCGTCTTATTATGACGTTTTCCAAAGCTGGATGTACCTTTTGTCTACATGTAAAAGACAAACAATGATTCAATTAATTTTCAATTCAAGTACATATTTATATCAAGATTCCTCTTCCAAGCACTATTATTAATATTATTAAAATGCAAACTTATTTCCATCCAAAATATATACCCCGATTATGAAATTATTATTTTAGATGAACAGTCGCTTAATTACGTTTCTATTGCTCAGATAACCGATGTTTCGGAAAAAATTAGATTAAAGCCGCTGCAAAAAACACAATTCGTACCATTTTGTCTGCAAATCCAAAGCGAAAGGAGACGTGACAATTCAAATACAGCCGACTTCACGTTCTGTTGAGAGCAAAAAAACCTTGTTGAAGTGCAACCAACTTCGTCATGAACTCTACAATAATTATGGTTGCCGTATCGGAAATAATATCAATTTATTTTTTCAGGTTCAAGATATCTCAAAAGGTTATATTTCGTATTTTTAAAGATCTAACAAAATTTTGTGGCTTCTGAAGTGAAATTTTTAAATCTTTCAATGACATTTACTGTGTATTTGTGAAGTCTTTCTAGAATTAATCCATAAGTATGAATTAGCTAAGAAAGCTGCTTTTGACTTAATCTTACAATTCGTTTTAAGCAGTAATATCTACTTTATTAATCACAGCAACGAAAAGCTGATTGTGAGTTGAACCAGCCGCGCGACTTGAGCAATTAATTTACAATTTACATGATTAGTGCCACGGTCTATTTTAAGAATACTTATTATTTTAACTTTGTAACCTGCTCAGACTCAGAATATACTTGAAAGTGTTTACATCCTAGTAGATATTTTGAAATGAAATGTATGATGAATAACAAAAATCGTTCGTATTATGATAAAAGGAAAGAGGCACTGATTAGAGTGGAAATTAAAGTAAAAGTTTGGGTTAATCATAAAGATTTATTAATAGGAGAAGGAGGTTTTCTAAGACGAGATCATAGCAACGGCGTCAGCTGAATACAAAAATTTCGTTATCATCAAACGATAGATCGGTCAAATATGCGTTGCGTGTCCGTTTTAATATCCTCAGTTGATCATCAAATCAATAAATCACACTTGCAGATACTAGAAATTTAAGTCTATTTCACAAAAGGCTCTTCTCCATTCGTTCGCAATAAACCAAAAAATAAAAATAAAAAGTTTTCAAAAAATACCATTCACGTTGCAGAAATTTTCTAAGCTATTATTAGGATGAAGATTTGTTAAAATTATGTATATTTTAAATTTGTGGTTTTCTTTATAGTTACGGAATTAATCTGAAGACGTTACTACCACCAAAATGACCCGCACTTAGGTTGTTTCTATTTCGCGCACGAGCATAAATGTTAAGCAACTAAGTTAATTTCGTGAAATAATATCAGCATGGCAATTCTGGCGATTGCAAATATCGTCGACTAACCAACCACCAGTGGTATTTTATACGTCAAGTTTTCCTTATACACAGAAAAGAAAGCCTACTAACTTACACAGCACAGTAAAAATTTATAAAGTACATAATTATTTGGTGGTTATATTCACTCTCAAGGTGGTAGTGATTAAATAAATTCGAAGCAATATTAAGGCTCTGTTATTATGTTTGATTCAAAAGGTGAAGACGATATGGTTGAATGTCCATACAATAAATTACATAGAATGTTACGGAAACGTTTGGCGAAACATTTAATTAAGTGCCGTGTCTATTATCGCGATGTCGAATTGCAGAAATGTCCATTCAATAATACTCATTTGGTACCAGATCCAGAATTTATTGTAAATAAATGAAATTAAAAAATCTGCTGTTGTTTAGAATAACTCTTCAATGTCTTAACTTCTAGAATCACGTAAATAATTGCCCGGATCGTAAATTAATTACTCAACATAAGTTTGTAGTTGAACCAAAATTAGATGACCGGCCCAAACAGAAGCCCGTTGAGACCGATGAAAATTGGGATAGTATTGAAGTTGAGGACTATGATCCAAAAAAGTATCTTAAGAGCGCCCCTGTGTTGCGCCGGCCGGATGGTATATGTCCGTCGGAGCGGAGGGAATTTATAAAAAATGAACGCAAACGTTTAGGTTATGATGAGAGTGTTACTGACAGCGATCGTCCAAGTTACTCAGGCAACTCATATAAATGTAGAAAAAGTGAGGAGAGAGAATGCACTCCACCACCACCACCCATTATTGAAAATTGGCCCAGCTCCGATCGAAACGACACTACTTCGACGAGTTTATCAGTACCATTTACAGCTTCTCGAAGATTCTCATCTTCGTCGGATGAACAAACTTACCCCAGTTTGACATCCTCTACAGAACTTTCACCCTTTCGTCGCCGTTCTCGTCAAAAATCGCCAATACCTTGCGAGATTAGTAATGCTTCCCATAAAAATGATGAATATGGTGAACAAGATAATGGTTCAAGTTTATCTAACTTTCGTATCAGACATTTGAATGGAATACGCTGCGAAGAGTCGCCTGCACCTTCAAGCAGCGGACAATCTCCTTTAGAACATAAGCGGAGGCGCCGCTGTTGAGCCATATGCGAAAACAATTTTAAAATGCGAAATGCTGAATTAAATAATATGTTCACAATTGGACTTAGTAACCTATTCGTTGAAGTTGACAATTGCAATAAATCGCATAAATAAGCAAAATTTGTTTTTCTTAATGGGAAAGGCCACTTTGCATTTTTTAGAAAATACGTTTTCTTTATTGGTTTAATAAATACTTTGAAACCTCTCAAACGAGTAAAAAATATCGTCACCTGAAGCAAATTTATTCCATGAATTTTCTGGCTTATTCATAAATGCTCCAAACCCTGCTCACTCCTCCTGAACCCCTGCTTACCTACCTATTAACTTGTAACTTTTCGAATGTGCTCACAGACACGTTTAGGAAGTGTTCGTGCTTATTTCCAAACAAAAGTACGCCAGTGTAGCTTCATCGAAATGGCCGCTAAGTGGTTTTGAGTTCAAGAGCGAATTATGAATTCGATCATATTGTCTTCTTTTTTTTTTCGACCATTTTGGGTCACGTAAAATGTAAAACGTGCAACTTTTTTTTGACATATGCCAAAAAAGAAGCATATTGTAACATAAAATTGTCGAGAACCAGGAAAAATATTTAAACTTGGAAAGGCAAAGAACGCGACCACCGTACAACGCATACTAAGAACACTTCCGCTTTAAAAAAAAGTTGTTTTTTTTGGCTTATTTTTCATAACCCACAGCAGATCCAACTATAAATTTTCCAGTCTTATTGAGCTAACTATCCTCTCGGTATCGGTACAGAAATGATATGAATTGACAACGCTCACTCGACATAATAGAGTATTAGGGTTTCATTTTTTGTGAAAACGTTTGTAACCTTAAGAAAAATGCTTCATAAACCACATAAAGCGTATATATTCTTTATTAATAAGAAATTCGGAAACCAAACGGACGTATGCATCCGTGCATCTGTCTGTCTGCTTATCTTTGCAATGTCTGTGATAACAATTTTCTCGTTCGCAAGGATAAAGACATCTGAATGAAATACCTCTATATTCTGAATGCTTCGCTCACTACTCATAGACTGCGTAATAAAAGTTTCCACGGTGTTTTCTAAAAACAGAAACAATCTGCCACGCTCACCTATTAAAATTTAGTCTTGCTTCCTTTTTTAAGATAAAGATGATGGGTATAAAAGATTCAGCATAACCGAATATATAATTTTCTTACTTCTTTTTTTACCTTTCATGGTAGTAAAACGAACTTTGATTCAAATAATAAAAAAAATCACCAATACAATAACGAACGATGTTAAAAGAAGAAGAAAAAATAACAATCAACATAAACTAATCGCTGACTTTATTACGGCTCACACAAAGTACTTCCTGTTCTGTTTTTTTACGGAAATACAGGATATCATTTGTAGTTATAACTTAAGAATAACTGAAGAAGAAGAAGAACTATTAAAGAAGTCTTCATATTCATAGCTTGTGTTGAATTTATTATATTTAAAGTAGTAAAATCTTAAATATAAAATGCATACGCACACATAAATATGTGTGCGCATGATTACACCTGGAAAGTTACAAGACGCAGCTTTTTGTTTTCCTAAGCTTGTTTGCATTATTGCATAGTTCCTGGCCGCGCGAATTCAGCGTTATTGCAATTTGAAATGATTATAACAAAGGTATTTGTATTTCACAGATTGTTTGCTTTAACATTATTTTATAATAAATTGCTTCAGCTGGAAATTATCAAAATGCTTGATTGCGAGCATGTCATTTTGGAGTTCCCTGATGCACAGCGGCAGCGCAACAACTTAGTTTATATTTTGGAAAGTCCTAAAAAATGTGACGCCGTATCCAACGCCATCCAGCTGATATGTAGTAGACACTACGCGACGGTTTCTTCCTTACATGCCTTAAGACATAAATTAATGGAGGGAAAAGTAATCCTTACATTTTTAGTGCCCAGTTCACCGCTTCAAGTTGGAGTTTCTAACAACTTAAACAGCGAAGAAGATAGCGACGAGCCTTGCACTTCAAGCCAAGCCAGAGAGAGAGCAAGACGTAGACAATCTCGTCGGCGACAGATGAAACAAATTGACCAAATAACAGCAACACGTGATTTTCAAAACAATGAAGCTATTATTGAATATACAGTAAATCGAGGCCCTACAAAATCGTGCTCGGTATTGAAATTTCAAACAAAATTTTTCAGTTGCGCTGATTCGATGTTACCATATTTAACTCACTTGAAACAAGAGAAATTTTTTAATGGGAAATGGTTCAATCTACTGCGAAACGATTGTGAAGACAGAGGGTATGTGGAATAAGAAAAATAGGATTTACATAATTATGGATGAATTTTACTCTTATTAGGAATGATTTATTGCAAGAATTTGGTCGAATGTTTGTTTATCGCAAAGTTCAGTTAAATGAAATAGTTGCTGGTCTCACCACCGCCAGCCTCTTGGCAAGCTCCAGTGTTAATGTTAGCAAGATTTCTACTATTCTCAAAATATTTCGCGATACGAGACGCATTTTTGAATACATTACTTGTTCCGAATATACAGTATGGTTTCTAATGCCGTCCGACTCTGGCTCCTCTACGGATATTGCGGAAATAGCTCAAAATATTGATTTTGAGCAAATGCGAACGATGGTGCAGCTAAGAGTATCGGGCGCTGATGCGATGCCACAAATACCTTGGACACAAGCTGAAAACCATATAAAAGAACTATTGGTAATAGCTTTACAGCTGGCATTCGCTTACTACTGCCATGAACCCATAACGTTTTTGCACAGCGTAAAAAATGTAAGCAATTCTTTAGCAACAATTACATATTTACACTTGTGCGATGTTTTTTTTTTTTGTTACGGCAGATGTATCAAAACTTTCATAAACGATAAGTGTTAGTTTAGCTTTCATTAGTAATACATTTAGATAGCTTTTAGCTTTTCTTTATCATAACGTAACATTTCTCTACAGCTTCAAAGACATCAAAATCTGATCGTACTTAAAGGTACCTTGGCGCAGAACCAGTCACAAACTGGAAAGGTAAGATGAAAAAGTGTCAATAACATAACAAAACACAAAGAATCTTAAAAGATTCTATTTATATTAGAACTGGTTTTCGAAACATTATTTGCAACGTATTGTCGATGTATGCTTGAAAGTGGGCATCTCAGCTGTAATAGAATATGAAGACAATTTGCCCCTGCCCGTTCAAAATGCTGCTGTAATCCAATGCCACTGGGAATCGACAAAAGCCACTTGGCGAATTAGTGTTAAAAAACAAACATCCTTAAGCTACGATACACTCGGTCGATTTCTAAAAGTCATTAACCTTTTATCAAAATAAATTTACCTCAGGTTAAATTTAAGTTACTTCAATCCATTTAAACCACGTTTATTACACTTTATATGCGCCTTAAAAATAGCTTTAAATAAACTATTAAACTTTTCTCCTTATGTAATATCTTTAATCTAATTTACCTTGTAAACGTAAACGCTCTTCTTGACGAAATTTCTTGCGATCTGATGGTTTTGCACCATTTAAAGAGCGAAGTACGGGTGCTTTGCTTACGTATTCACGAGGATTATAACTGGCTACTGGCGGCTCGTCATCCCAATTCTCTGTGCAATGGTATTCAGGCAATGTTGGCGGTGCAGTAGCTTTGTTGAGCGAACTGCTTTCATTACAATAAATTTCAAATGCTTTACGATTTGCACAAATCCTCACATGAAACTGTAATAAAGAAACCACTTTTAATAGGGTACTGTAGCGGAAGCTTCCTTCATAAACTTACTTCTAATTCAGATTCATTCAATATGTGGGTAACGTTAAATGGACAAGTGACCTTACGTACACCAGCATAATTACGTCGACAACGTCCCAGATGAACTTGCATGCGTGACTCTAAGATTTGATGAGATTTGTTATACGGACATTGCAACAATTCTTCGGACGCCATCATACGTAAATATTTATTGCAAATAAATTCTTGATTTTCGCCACAAAGTCACCCTATTTTTAGCTTTTTTATTAGCAGCAAATTATAAAAATATTGCGTTGTCAATAAAAATTCTTCTTATCTGCCTTTTGAGTTCACTATTAATATATAAAATGTTGGTACCACTGAAGCGGACAAAGGCATAAAAATTGCCATATGTGAAATTGTTAAAGACAGTTTTTCTTTTTCATACTGTTGGCACACCTGATTCGAGAAAAAAAAGTAGGCGAACAAAATAAACAACGTCAGATCAAATAAATTTTTTATTCAATACAAAATGTAAAATGTTCCAGTCTATATCAAATTGAAAAAAACGAAAAATTTAGAAGGACGGCAAATTCGTAAAAATAAAAACTTTTAATGAAAAGTCGTGAAACGCATAAATAACAAAAATAGAACACTAGCCTGGTAAATCACGGAGCATTTTATACAAAGACGTAAAACTTGTAATTGTGGCCTAGCGTTGAAATAATTTTTATACGAAATTATGCCGTTTTACGGTTTATATGTACCGGTCAAAAATGTTGGCATAGCATCCGCCGCAACTACTCTAAACAGTGCCGCATCTGCAACTGGCAGTAGTGCTACGTCGGGTGGCGATATTGATACCGGTAAGTATTACAAAGATGAAAAACATAACCTTATTTTTGTGTGTGTGTCAGTGATTCTTTGAAGCCTTTGTGTTCGATTTATTTGTGTGTCTGCCAAAGGCTAGAAATCTTGTTTTTTGAGTTTTTCTCTTCGCAGCCATAGTAGCATTGATGCCTTTCTTTCCTTTTTTTTCTTGTTGCAGTAGTTGTAATTGCAAAAAAAATTTTATAAAACATTTTCTTCATTGTAGCAAAAATGTCAGCATTGAATTTATAAAAAATGTTTTAAACATTTGTAATAAAATTATTCGTTTCCCAGCTATCAAAACCGGGTTTAAATAGGTTTCTACGTTATACATGAAATTGTTGAAGTACTTGGAACAGATGACACATAGACAGAAAGCAAAAATGCCGCAAAAAAACTTTTACTTATAACAACTTTTCAATTGCTCTACTAGTCAATCTGTAGGCTATTGTTTCTCTTTTGAATGTTCCACACCACTAATTAAAGTTCCTTATTTTTTCAAGTTTAATTTGCCAAAATCAATTTCTTTCAGGTGTTAACCACCTTTTGATATATTTTCTTACAGTTTAAAAGAGTAGAAAAGGTTTTTATTGTCAAATTTTTAAGCAATTTTTTTTGTGATAAACATATTTTATCGTATATTATTATATATATATTAAAAATAATATAATACACAAAAATATGTTGTTAAAATTGAAAATTTTGTTTTGAAAATTTTCAATAATTGTCAAAAAATGTCAACATATCTTAATTCACATTCCAATTACAAAAAGCACAAGACTTTGGATATATAGAAGAGCAATTGAATTATACAAAATTTCTTTATACACGGATTTTTGGAATAAACTGCATTGTTTATAACGTATGAAGGAAAGTTCTACTTTTTATTTTTTTTTCTTATTTTTGATTATGTTTAGTCCATGAAATGTGTGCCGAAGTTTATTGTTGGTCATTAGGCTTTTATGATTTGAAGGGGCAACTCATATCTGCATAGTGAAGTATTTTTGTATTCTGACACCAATTCAAAGTTATTTATATTATTTAAAAGCACTTGTCAAGAAACTGAATTAGCCTACGCATACATATTTGCCGCATTTTATCGCAAAATCAGTTGTTCCCAAATTTTTTGTAAAATTGAATGAATGCCATACAACAAATTTGATTTAGTTTAAATTGTTATTTGTATCAATGGTTATGTTCAATTTGTTTAATTTTTAAAAAGATTCTATAATATTTGTTTTTGTTGTGCAAACACAACTCAGTATGTATTTTGAGACATTGGCCTTAATGGTGATGATACGATTTTATATTTTTTTTTTTTTTTGTAGAACTAAATATTTGTTACGGCACTTGTATTCAAAATTTTTCCAAAGAGAGTTTTATTAGACTACGCTTTGCTAATCGTAGTCTAACAACACGCATTGGGGATACCATCAAGCCCACATATTCTTAAATCCTGCCATTCGTCTATAGCTTTGCGCAAAATTGATATAGAAAGTTGGTCTATGCTCTACTTCTAGTTGATCACAATAATAGAGCAAAAAAATATAAACTAGCGGAAAATAAACTGCACTGAAAAAGTATTACGGTGGTGCTTGAGATATTGAGAATTTATGCTTTCATGATTCGTGATGGTTCATAGAAGTGGAGCTTTCAAAATGGTTCCACTATTAGAAAGAATTTTTAGAAAAGTTTCTAAATCAAATATTTGTTCTCACCACTCTTAAATGCTTTTTTAATTATATATTGAGCCGCCTTACGCGTCATAAGGTAAAACTTGGAAAAACCAAACCCATGCAAAAATTATTTTAAACAGTACTTACGCCACAGATATATTTGGATTAAAAATTTTTGAAATTAAATTAATGCGAGATGAATTATTTTACTTTGAAAATAAACTACGAAATACATTAAAAAATGGTCATTGGAAATAAAACTTAAATGCTTTTGGGAATCCCAAACGTATAGGTTGATCGTGTAATAAAACGATCTGCAAAATAGAATTGCCTCCGAAAAAGTCTGAGAACTAAAGAACTGAGAAAGTAGTGCTGATCTCCATTCACAACAATTAAGGAATTTCATCTAAATTATTGTTGTAAAGTGTTCAGAATGAATCGGCAAATTTACTTAGTGTAGTATTATTATAATTTGTTAAATTTTCCTCTTTTATTAACGTTCTTTCAGTTGATTCCCCTTATGTCTTCAGTGAAAAATCAGAGGCCTTAGAGGTTTTGAAGAAACTCAAGGAAGCTCGTTTAAAAGAATTTCCTAGTGAAGATGAAGCTATTAAGTATGCACAAACTGGTTATGAAGTTGTGCAAAATAAATATAACGATGTTAATGGTAAGATTACTGACTAAATTCTTTAATGTTAAATAAACAAAATTTTTAATAAAAAATATATCCATAGCATCGACCGTCTCATTGGAAAAAGCTGCTTTTCGACTTCCTACCAAGCAAGAACTTACCGAATTTCGTAAAATAATAGAAGCTGGCGATTTTGACCGCGTTAAACATATTATTTGGGATAATCCTAGGTATTTAGTAAGCTCTGGCGATACGCCAACTGCTTTGAGAGAAGGTTATCGTTATAATGCCATGCATATATGTGCGATTTCAAAAAAACCTCAAATAGCTGAACTTATTCTAAAGACTGTATCTAATCCAAAATTTGCGGACTTGCTTACTGGTAAAAAATGTAATCAAAAGATGTGTGAAGAATTGTGCGTAAACCTTCTAGATTACTATTTAAATATACCGGAGAAAGGGCGCAGTGAAACGCCATTACATTTAGCCGCTAAAAATGGTTGCGTTGAGATGGTGGAAGTGTTAACCTCCTATCCGGATTGCAAATTGGCAAAAAACAGTGATGACTTACTGCCAAATCAAGTAAAAGGATATCTTGAGTTCAAATTTATTGTTAAAATACTTATAATACAATGATTTATTTTCAGATAATATGCTCACGGGTGAACAATCCGAATGCAGAGGTTTTTAAAAAAATTCAAATGTTGTTGGAAGATCGTTTTTATGTGCCCGTGTTGCGTTGTAACGATGGATCCATGGCAGCGCAAATTGGTCAACCGTTCTCTTCAAATAATCCACCAGTAAGTTTCTTATATATTCTTTTGAAATAAAAGGTAAATAAAATTTTTAATAGAATTTCAACTGTGATCCCTTAAGTCCAGAGGTGGAAGTTAAAGCTATTGCTGGTCCAATGAGCAAGGAAAAGGCTCATGTAAGTTTTTCTTGTGAATTTCCTGCAATTAAGTGAACAATCTTTAATATTCTTCCTATCATGTTTAGAGATTTTTCCGACGCTGGAAAACTCCACCTAGAAACGGTAGTAATATTACCTCACCAATCCCTAACAATATTTTTCTTTCGCCTAAGAAATTACGACCGATTACTAGTACTCCGTGTGCAAGACCTAAAGGAAGTATAAGTGGCCTCGACTCGCCCATTACCAGTTCTCTTTTTAATGTTAGCGAATATAACGGATTTGATAAATCAGTTTCTTTGGAAGAATCATTAGATTATCAGCAAGAGACTAACGAAAAAATGGAAATTGAGGACCAAAAACAAGGGGTAGCAGATTGTAATCCTGCAATTAATAGTGAAGCAAATAACAATTTCAAAAATCTCATGGGTAAAAATGATCAAGAAAGTGCATACAAATTGACATTAAATCCGCGAACGCCGCTAAAAATGAAAAAAAATTTTCTTACTTATCGCGATCCCTATGTGGCATCTCCTGTAGGCCAGGGATCAGATAGTCTTATAGAATTTCCATCCTTTGTCATGAACGGTGCGGATATTTATCAATCACCTGGTTTTAAAGAACGTCACATTAAAAATACTGATACTGAAAAAGGCTTAGAATGTATAGGCCGAGAATTGGCTAAAGAACAAAATATTGGATGGCGTGAATATTGGGATTTCTTGGATGACTTTGTCGACATAGCCGGATCAACAGGCCTACAAATATTTGAAAATTACCTGAGTCAACGGCAAAAAACTGAAGACTTGAACAGAAAAACTGCCAGTAGTGCCGTAGCGCTCGATGAAGTTACTAATGCTTTAGAGAAATTTAGCTGTCCCTCAGGCAATGTTAATAAAGAAGAACGATATGGAAAACACGACTATGAAAAAGGTTTAAAGGGTAATAAAGTGTCCAATCCCATGGTTTTGACTCATCAAGTGGTTACGCCTTATATTTACGTGGAAAAGTCCTTGCAGGTGCATGCTAGACGCATGACTAAAATCATTATACATAATATGGACAATGTGGTATCCATAAACGATGCTTTGCTTTTGGAATTAAAACGTGTAAAATCGTTGATTTATAGTTTCAAAGAAGACAGCGGTTTTTTAAATGTCAATTTTAAAAAGGTACATTCACGCATAGGTAATTTGGTGTCAATATTCTTGGAGAATTCTCGAGAAGTCACTGAAGCCATGAAAAACAAGGTATTGATCAAAAATAAGAAAGAAGAAAATCTTTTTAAATTGATTGTTCATTTCAAGATTTTAACTATTTTGCAAAATTTGTTGCAAACAAATGGTGAGCGTCGTGAACATATAGACTGCGTACTTGCTCGAATTCAATATATGCTGGAAGCCACAAGTGAGTTGAAATTTTTTACATTTGATATGTAGCCACTGGAGAGATAGGGTGTATGTATATTATGCACGTCATTCAATACAATGAAGAGTAGATGCATATGAATTAATTCACACGTGGAACTACCTACTCCATAAAATATTTACATACTTCTCGATGCAGCCACTTCTATCATATTAAAAGCTGAAGATCAACGACTATATGCCATAGATATTCAGATAAAAGAAATTGTGCAACTATCAAGTTTTTTTAATAGGAATTTTTTGCTTTCTCGACATCCATTTACCAATCCAGTCTTTCAAGAGTATTACTTAGCTTTACTCTTCCACCTTTATTCTGGAGGCATACTTTTCGTCACGTTACCACGCTTCGCTTACCTTTACAGCAATCTAAATGCGGAAATCTTGCCTCACCGTGGCTGGTGTTTGTATCTTTAACGACAGTTTTACATCTTGCTTCCCTCTGCCCAAAATTCTTTCTAACCGTCACCGTCACTTTATACTACGTATAGAAGTGTCTGATCATCTAAGAAAAAAAAAATGGTCTTGATTATTTGCATAAGTATTTTTCAGTGTTATTTATATTACTTATGTGTATTTGTATGCTAAGCTCGTCGTACATAGTCATTTACGAGAGCCTGGCGCAAGTGCTGCTACATATTTTACAGTAGAGCGCAGCTGTTATCTATATGGAACTGTTCCATTTATTGTTATAGCAATACCTTGTAAAAAAAAAGGCATTCTAAGTGAATATACTATACGCTAGTTCCGAAGCGTATTCCAAAAATAAATTTAAAAGTGTAAAATTTCTTTCCGAAGTTTTTAATTTACGAATATACATCTTTTTTTAATTCATTTTAATTTTTAGTGGAACAAATTTTTCCCGGAAACATAAAAACCGAAGAAATGTGCTCGAAGGTTTGGTCTCAAGAAAAAGATTGTGATTGTCAATGGGAAATTAATCTAAGTCGTAAGACGAACCGTCGCAGTCGTATGGAGGCACGTTTTAAAAATCAGCAACGTCTCAAGCAATATGAAACGAACAAACAACAGCAGCAACTACCAATAAAGCAGATCTCTGACCGTTGGCGCAATGCTAACTCAAATAATGATTCTTCAGATGATATGGACGAAGAAGTTTTTTGGGTCAGTTTTACTTAACTTTATGGATTTTCAATTTAATTATTCTCGTCCATTACTTTATTTCAATTTTAGTCTGATGTTGGTTCCGATGCAGATTTTGATAATGAAGGTCAAGAAACTTGGCATACGCCTCCTGAAAGTCCATCGCGTATCAATATGTCTGATGTCAACATTAAAGAAGCTGAGTATAAAATTTTCATTTACGGGTAAATAATTTAATGTAATCCAAACAGTGCTATGTATTAAATATTACGATGTTTATTTTGAATCAACAAACATTGCGAACACGACTTACACCTTTGTGTATATCTGCCTCTTGAAATGTGCTTAAATGTTTCCTTACGAGTGTTATTTAGAATTAGAAAATTTGGTCCATGAGCCTATCAAAAGGCCTGTTTTTTTCAGGCAATGACCATAAAACCTCCTTTGAAAAGTAAGCTTCTGTTTAATTTTATGTTTTTATTTCCCAAAGCCGAATCAAGGGTTGGTGTCCTGCATTATTAAAAAAGTATATTAAAACTTCACTTTTATAATAATTATCTGTTGCGAATTGCTACATACAAAGAATGATTTTTCAGAAATTATATAAAGCTATGCATTTGCGATAATCGTAAATTTATTTTCTTCGAAATGTATAATTTTCTTCGTAGTCAAATATCGTATATTTTGTTTGTAAAGCCTTGAAGGGTATTGTTGTTATAGTCATGATATATAGTATAGTAAAGGCTTTCAAGTAAATAGCAGGAAAGACTGTGAAATTTGCAAACAAATTCAGTTTTATTTTTTGCTCTTTTTTAATTTCCATATGACTCGGGATTTTTTGTTTCAGCAATGAACCTACAAAACGTGATTTGGATGTCTTAAATGCCATTTTGCTTATCGACGTTGATAAGTCTAAATACCCTAATATTCATTCCTGGAAAGCCGCTTTAATGCGTTATCCTCATGATGAAATTGATTAGTAAGCTTTTATTTTGACTTTATCAAACGATTTTAAATTTAACGTCATCTCCTATCTTTTCTTCTGCAGCTTTCCGTCACCTCATATTATAAAAAAATCTCACTCATTTATGATTCAAACCCCGTATAAAAATGAGAATATAGCCGAGACACCGCCATTACGTCAACGTAATCAATATACTTTAGCACGTTCGCAAGCCTCACCTCAACCCATTAATTCATTAAAACTTCCAACAGATGCTGTTAAGGAAACAAACACAATACAACTGCCTTTAGTAAAACGATTATTTATGTCACCGAAAAAGATAACTGCCGCATTGATCGTCGATAACACTCTGGATACAATAACAACAACTGAAATGAATTCCATTAGAGATACCATTACGACAGCCACCGCTACAATTGCGAATACGACTATGACCACTGGTTCGGAAACTGTTAATACTGCTTCTTCTCAATATCAGAGACCGCTGACGCCCATAGGTAAATTGCGAGGGCTTTTTAGTGCCTATCGCGAACGTTTGGATACCAGTCCTTTGTTAACACCAACCCAAAACAAGTCATCTTCTATCATAGATAATACAAATTATTCCACAAAAAACGGCAACGATGATGGATCCGGTACTAATCTTTCTCGAATGAATGTATCTGCCTATGAATGAGACGAGAAACTACGATTTGTTAGTTTTTGTTTTCAGATGAATTGCCTTTTTTTTATTGTTCGTTTTCTTCTCTTAATCATTTGATTTGAAAACTCTTTCAATTATCTGAATTTTCATTCAATAAAATCATTTATTCCACTTGTAATTTTTTGGAAAATTTTTAAAACAGCAAAATTTTATTATAGTATAATAATATTATTTTTCGCTTGGCAAACGTATTGATCTATCGTATTCTTAGTATTATTATAAAATTAAATATGCAATAACATGTTCTTGTAATTGTGTGGTATTAATTAATGTTTGGAAGAACACGATAATAAATTAATTTTTGTTTCGTTCCGCGTAAAAGATTGAAATTATTATTATATAAATAAACCCCTTTTTCTAAAAAAATTTTTTGCTCTCAGCTTAAGCCAAATGCGGCATTAAATTGTATAAAAGTTGAGGTCTACTTCTTAAGTGCATTGTAAAGCTCTTGCAAATGTCGTAACAAGTTTGTTGAATGAAGTGATTAGAAACACTAGACTTTCGTCGGTATTAGCCAATCCGATGTTTTGTCACATCGTACAAACTTTATTGATTTGTTCTTCTAGCACATGAAACTGAAAGAATGGCAAACAGGTCGTAATCAACCTCAATGAATCACTCAATTGTGAGTTCCAGGTTTGGATTGTATAATAACTGAATTTTGTGTTCACTATGATCAGTTATGAAAAACAACATCGAACATCGGAACTATAAGTGCATAAATGAATGAATTATATTAGAGTTAAATACATAAGACAAATATATGATTAAGTGTTCACGATATTAAAAATGCAAGTTATAAATCTAAACAATGTTATTTACCTTGTTTTGTGAAACGCATACGAATTTTTCTAAAATAAAATTTTTTGTAAACATTTTAATATTTGATATTTTACGTTTTTACAAATAAATTTTCTTA
The DNA here is from genome assembly GCA_000671755.1 of Glossina brevipalpis. Lineage (NCBI taxonomy): Eukaryota > Metazoa > Arthropoda > Insecta > Diptera > Glossinidae > Glossina > Glossina brevipalpis. The sequence continues at coordinate 351,706 of KK351026.1, forward strand.
TCTTTAATAGCGGTGTAATGGTGAATTTACTTCCTTCATTGTAAGTACAAATTTCAGAAAGATTGTAACCTCGAGTCGGAAGAAGAGCATTTCAATTTGGAATTCGCAGATTGCACCTTCTTAAGATAATACATTTGATGGAACTAAATTCGTTGTGACACTTCTTTATTCAAATTACTATTTTTGCTTTAAATGGTTGCGCTAATGGTGATTGGTCGCTACAAAATTTTAGTTTTCTAGCTGGAATGTTTGGTTTTGTTTTTATTAACTCGTTTGTATTTTATTGTCTTCTACATTATTCGAGTTTTGAGACGAGATTTATCATTCCAAAAAAATTGAAATGAAATAATGCATTGTAGATACTAACAAATAGAACCAATTTTCTTAGTCATTGCACCGCACTAAAGTTTTAGTAGCAAATACGAATTGTATCAAAGCAAAACAGAAAATATGAAAATATTGCATTTACTACGTAATATGGAAGCAATAATTTTCATTTGGTTATTATATTTTAGGCTGTAAGAATTGTGATACTTTCGAATACAAATATATTATATTTCATAATGTTTTTGTCTCAATACAAAAAAAGCACTACGAAGAATGCTGACGATATGACTTTAAATGCTATTAACGAAGATTTGGGGATTTTCATCGTAAAATTATTCGAGGCGACGAAACCAACTTTGGCTTAATGTATTCGTGTAAATCAGAAAATATTATCTCAGTTATTTGACAAATCGAAACGTTACAGAGCCTCTAGTATATAATTCATGCTGGCGTAGTTATACGAGTTTATTTTTCAACGAATAAACGATAAAACCGGGCCAGTGTCATATACCACTTATTTCTTCTCAGCTTTGGAACAAATTTAGTGCTTCCGACATGGGGTTTCTATATAATTGCCCCATGCGTCGCACCAATGAACCAAAAACACTAAACGAGCGCAAACATTGATTTCCTGAAATCTAGACCAATATATGCCAAACATTAATAAAAATTTAGAGGTACTAGCATCACTCATTCCCAGCCATTTATCGCAACAGTCATTGACTCCTAGAAACTGCTTTAATATAATAAAAGTTTAGAGGGACTAGCATCACTCATTCCCAGCCATTTATCGCAACAGTCATTGACTCCTAGAAACTGCTTTAATATAAAAATTTTTTCCATCCCTTTTTATAAAGAAAATATGATAAAAAATATTGAATAATGAAAATTTTGAAATAAAAACTTTTGTTTTTTTGTGAATGAAGCGGTTATCTTCTAAAGATATGCTGCGGTCCGTTTATCATTAATGAGCAAATACTCTCGTTATTCTCTGTAAAAGTATTCAGCTTTAAAGTCACAAATGTGTTATTAAATAACAGCAGCTCTTGGTTTATTTTATAAGTTTAATTAAATATTTTCTTATTTACTCTATAAATACGATGGAATCGTACGTCTTAGTACGTTTTTTATTTTGTAAACATTACTTCGACTTTTCATTTTTATATCATATTCTTCATCCAAATGATCCATTATTAACTCCCGCTCTTCTTATTCTAATTGACTTAGAAAGCACAGTCACGTCGAGATTTCTGTATCTGCTGGACGGCCTTCGTCTTTTTTTTTTGCTGCTCTCTGAGCTACCTTCTGGTGTTTTTTTTTCTTATCTTTGCTTTATGACAGAACTTTCTTGAAGACTTCGTACGGAATTCAGATCCTAAAAGCGCTACTTAATCTAACGTCATACCTATAGCTGATAACTTTACTTTTTCTTTAATTTTTCCCGAATCTAATGCGAAAGAATTTTAGTGAGCACAGCGCTGCAGATGATTCAGTCCATGTACCTATTTTGGGCTTGTACAGATCGCGTTTGTGTGTGCGTTTGTCACCAATGTGAGCCTGACAAATCCTAGACTATTTAAGGTTTGGTGATCGGGTCATACACGTACGCACACACGCATATATATAATATTTATATATATATCTATATATATACGATATACATTAGTCAAAAATATGGGAAAAGCGTCTTATAACAAAGTGAAGCAAAGTACATATTATCCATTGAATTTAAAATTTTTTTAATATTTGTCAAAATTCATATCGGTAAACTGTAATTTTTTTAGTATATTTTTTTGGTTTTTTTGTTGTTGTTTTTTTGTTTTTTTTTGTTTTTTGTTTTGTTTTTTTTTTTGTTTTTTTTCATTTACACTGCTTCAAAGTTTAGAGTAAGGGAGGTTCTGCCGGCCCGTTATCTGGCTGCGGCAAGTTTGGACGATAATCATCCATAGTATTGTGTGTGTCTATACTAGTTTTAGACGAAAGGTTACTGCTTAGGGAAAGTCGGCTACGTCGCTTACGCATCGAATCCACTGATTGGGTTAGTTTTTTCATTGAAATTTCTTCATCGTTGATGGCGCGACAAATTTCAATGAAAGCGCAAAGCTCAGGAGTTTTTAAACGCATGCAAAGAGCAAATGCTTCTTCCAATGCCTCTTTGCCACGCTCAATTTTGTGAAGGACCGCGTGAGCTTTGACAATCAACATTGTACTAAGAAATTGCCATAAAACACTATTGCAAATTTTGCCCTCTATATATTAAGAGAAAAGAAAAAGAAGGACACAGTAAGCACAGACTGTTTAATAGTTTGAGTGAAAGTTTGCCATTTACCCTCGACCGCTTTTCTAGCCACTGAACAGCATTCATCAAAGCGGCTTTGCCCCAAATGTGCTCGAGCAATTTCGTGTAATAAGTAGCATTTTTCTATAGAATATCTCGCAAAACGCATACGTTTTTCCAATCGAGCCAGAAATTTTCTGAAATTCGAAGAATTTCAAAATGAATTTGCCAAATTTTCGTTACTTAGCTTTACTTGTAAGATATGAGAGCATAATCGGGTGCATCGGGTTCCTGATACGTGGATTTATCGCCAAATACAAATTGAACGACGTCTTTATTTTTATCGGTAGGCATGCGCAATAGCTTCAACATGCGATCTTTTTCACGCGATTGTATGACGTCGTCGGGTATAGTGTAACGATCAGCATGAGCTAAAGCCAAAGTATTATACACTTCGTTAATGTATTCGAATTTCCATGGCATGACACGATGAGTCTTCAGTACAACGTAATCACCCATAACTTCTTCCACGTACTTGGAAAGTTTCTTAATAAGAAAAAAAATAAAAACGGAACTGGTTGATAAACCACATAATCTTTGATAACCCGTGATATGTGAAGCCATCTAAGTGTAATCAAGTAAGTTTTTACGGTGTTTTTTAATCATGAACTTCAATGTACTTAACACACCGCTGACTCTAGTGACTATTTTACGTTTAGAACGTTTGTTGCTTCTTCTTATTTTATCAGAAAACATTTGTTTATTTACCTCTAATTCACCCTCCTCACGTAGCTTACGTATGGCACGCATTTGTGATAGCATCGTGCGTCGTGTTTGATACTGAACACGATTCAAATGAGCTTCACGGTGTTTATCCCAAACTGCTTTGTCTGGACATTTGCGTGATTGTTCAGTATACAGCGGACTTCGAGCTTGTAACATTTTCTTTTAAATTAAAATAAATTTCGTTCGATTACACACCCATACGCGAACTATATTAGATCACATAAATGAAATTACCAGAAATTTTCGTACAACATCGTATTTCGTGTGGGTCAGTTGTCTTAAAAAAGGTGTTGAGACCTTCGACTGGGGAAGCAATAAGTTCTTATTTTCGCGCAAATTTTTCAAAAAGATAACGTCAATCCAACTCTTATTGAAATAGATTTGATTGAAGACTTTAAAAGCCCGACGGCGACGGGCCAATTCACGGGGTGACAACAAAATTTCCTAAGCACGGTTAGAAATTAAATATGAAACTTCAAAGACGTTTATAAAAATTATCATTATCAAGTGAACCTCTTTTTCCAAAATGCTCAAAACGTCACATTTTTCATGCTCTTTTAGGATTTTCCATAATGGACGATCATCGACATTTTTTTCGCGTTCAATTTCATCCAGAACAGCGGCAAAATGTTTCTCATTTTTTAGTATGAATGGACTAAGAGTCTCACCAATCGAATCCTTAAAATTCTCATCGACCTTTTTGAATATTTTTAATAAAAATTTTCATCAAATTCCAAAGAAATTTTAATTTCTTTTCATCCAATCTTACATACCACTGTTAGACGATCAAGGAACGCGGCCACCTTTTTGCCAAAGAACTTTCGCGTATTATCATGTACTTCTACCTTGCAATTTTCGAATTGATTTAACTCATACAGGGCATCACAAATTTCCAAATTAATCGGCGCATTATTTTCATCGATCGCTGTCCCATAAAGATATGAAAGACTTCTCATTATTTCTACAGATGCATGCATTAGAATTTTATAGGTTACCTGAAGCCGCTCGACTGTCCTCTAAAGCCCCTTCAGTTTGAGCAATATTACGCTTACAACGACTTCTGAAATATAAAGCCTTATGGTCGAAATTCTTTAGCTCCAATGATTTGTTATAATAATGTACAGCGGTATCCAATTGTTGTTTGTGAGTGTAGAAGAGACCCCAGTCTCGATAGATTATTTGCTGATGTTCGGGACTCCAAGCTATTCGCTCCCAAGGTTTTAAAGGCGCCTGCATTTTTTAAACTTTCGTTCTATGCACTTCTAAACGAATTGAAATAATCTTCTTCTAAAAATATTTTCGTAAAAAAAATTATTAATGCAAATACGTTCACAAAAAATAAATGAATCTATAATTTCGAAATAAAAAATTGGAATGATTTTTCTTGATTTTTGAAAACTAATTATGTTAATTTCAATGCATACTAAGATCTGAAAAAAAATGAAAATTTTTTGAAATCTAGTCAAGTAGTTAGCTCTAATGCTTGCATATATACAATCCATCGTAAACCAAATCCGCTATCTAACTGCGAAGAACTGCATAAACTTATCGCGAGGAGAACGAACAAACTCTGCGATCCTCGAAGCTGGAGTTAAAGTTAAGATAATTCCCGCGAACTGATTGATAACTTATGAGAATGATTTTGCTCGGAACGAACAGTGCAGAGGACATTGTCACGAAAATCACGTTAAAATACGATAAAAGAAATCTTCATGAAAACCTTCTAAATTGATTAAAAATGAAATTTCCCGATGTGGGAAAGTAATGAAAGCATATAACGATTTTCGATGCTTTATCTCTCGATGTGGTAAAATAAAGACGTCTTATGTAATTCAACGACAAGATTAATGAAAATTGTTGAGAGATTCGACATCTCAGAGGATTAACAAAATCATAGAAATGTATTTTTTAGACTTTTTCAGACATTTTCCAAAAGGTTTTCGAGTACGAGCGAGTTCATATTCAAAGAGAAAAGACGAGAAAAATAATTGAAAGAAAATATGTTTCTTTAAATAATTTTCTGATTTTGTAAATAATGTAAAGTACTGCGTTATTGTAAATCCTAAAATCAGAATCTAATCCGAAGAATATTAGGATAAATAATAAAAACGAAAGGGAATCTTACGTAAGATTATCTTCAAATATCTGATGAAAGATAGACCGGAATACTTCATAGATAGTTAACGAGCGAGCATAAAAAGATCCTTTTTGATTGTGTATATAGTTATGGCTTTTTGTACAATTTTGAGGGACTCTTCGGATGATTTAGTCGGTTTTCGATTATAAAAAGAACAAAATTTACGAACAGCGAACAACAACGCGTTAAAGCAAAGTTGCACCAAAGTCGATCTATCTCTTCTTTTTTTATTTAGCCGATGGCGAGCCGTTAAATATGACAAAATGACAAAATGAATATACTCCGTCATCCTTCGATGGTGGGTATAAAGATAGATGTCTTTATCGAAAAATCAAATAAAAAATTATAAAGTTTATAGGAAAATAACAAGAGATCAAAAGCAATTTGGTTTGGTTTAAATACAATGATTTAAAAGGTATAGAGAAACACAATTACTTTTCATTTTCATTTTAATCTTTTGGGTGTAATTTGATACTCACCTACGTAGGATTCATTATGCATATGTAAATGGAGTAGATTGTTCGCGTAAGTTTATAAATGATTTACTTTATTTTTTTGAAATATTGGTTTTTTCTTTCTTTCTTTTACTTAGGGACGCTTATATTATTTGTTTGTTTAGTTTTTTTTTCTTAATGATTTTTAATTTTCTTTCTATCAATTTATCTATTGTAATATGTATCAGAAAAATTTGCTCTTAAGTTTTTAAAATCAATATGAGATTTTCTCACTTTTAATAAATAAATTAACTTTTAAGTAACTAATAAAATCTGTTAAGGATCAACATTTAAATACACACAACAATACAAGAATCGAAAAAGGCAGAGAGAGATAGATGATAGATGGATAGGTAGATAAATATATAATTGGGATAGACGAAGCGTGTGTGTATGGGTGTGTGTGTGTGTGTGAATGGGAGTGTGCGAGATAAAGAGATAGATAGATAGATAGATAGATAGATAGATGGAGAGAGAGAGAGAGAAAGATAGAGAGAGAGAGAGAGAGAGGGAGGGACGAAGAGAGAGAAAACAGATTATTCATTTTACATAATATAAATAAAATTTAAAAATTTATTAACAATAAACATTTCCAATGAAACTCACGGATATTAATTTAAAAGATTTAGATAAAAAAAAAACTTTTATTAATAAATACGGACAACGTTTCCTTCTTATTTTATTAATACGTATATATTTATTTTCTTTGAATGGATATTTAAGTAAAATTTCAAAAATTTTCTTAATGCTTTTTTTTTGTTTTAAATTTTAGTTCTGTTAACTTTAAGTATCAAAATGAACGGAAAATTTCAATTCGAATTTTGAATAAGTATGAGAATTCAGTATGGCGGGCGGGTGATGTATAGTAAGTAGTAAGTGATGTGCTAAGATGAACAAAATTCTTATAAGTGGTGTATGTACTTATGTATTATGAACTATATTGATCATCATTGATCATTGATGGTGAAAGTGTACTAATTTTAATTTTCATTTATAATGCCTTCAAATTAATTTTGAAAATCTTTATAAGGAAAAATTCTTTTAATATTAAACCAACGTAAAATAGCTATATTCGTAGCAAATATTGAATATACTTTTTGATTAAATATAAAAAAATTGTATTTATACAATTTAGGTATTTATACTTCGTGTACAGGCCTCCTCTATTCGAAAATCAAAATTTCGATGAATATTCTCAACAAACGTTTTTTTCATATCTTAAACTATGGATCGATGATTGTCTTATTATTTGCTTTTCACATCCCAAAAGGAAAAATGCTAATGACGTCCGATTACAAGATCACGATCATCATCGAATTATCGTGAAATTATTTGCTCGTCGCATTTATTGCACATGCTTTTCAAAAAAAGAAAAATAGGAAGAAGGAGAGATAGATGACTTTTAATCGTGACGTACGTTACCGCATTTTAAGTGATACATTTTTGATTAAAAACATAAGTCACCTCTGACATACACAGTTATCGCAAAACAAAGTCATATCGAAAAGTCAAGAACGAAGCTCTCATTTGAAATATTTTAAATTTCCCCATATCTCCTGTAGAGTCTCTTCAAGGACCGTCCAACTTTCTTTTGCTTTTTGTCAGCTTACGTTGTGATATTTCTCAAAGCTCCTACCCTATCATCATGGAGTAGCCAGTGCTTTAATTATGCGTACAAAAACTTAAAATTCGCTTTCAATTTTATTAGGTTACGTAAATTACGTACATTAAGGTCAGTAGTTATATTGCTCTAGTACAATAACCGTAAAAAAGTTCGATTCGGTTTATGTAATGTAATAAGATAATGATTTCGTACTAATAATAATAAAAAAATAAAAAAAAGAGTTTCTTAGTAAACGCATTTTCAGACGTATCTCAATGTGTAACGGATTTTTCGAACAAATTCGAAGAATTCGATGTCTACGACATTTAGTTTCAACGAAATGATGAGCTCTTGTATACAAAGTTCGGCGAAAATCATCCATCTATAATGGAGGAGCTCATATAGGAGGAAGGTAGTATGGTAATATTTATACCAAAACGATGACAAATTTAATTCAACCATTTCAGGTCTAGTGGTTGCGCCTGGATACCAAAAAGTCTATCTTATATTTGTACAGCACTACAGATCCTCCTAATTTTGTACTAGACGATAACCACATAAGACTATAGATGAAAATTTTAATTTCAGTTAACATTTCGTGAGCATATATTTGTGCTAATAAAACCAAAAATTCATGAAAAATCAAAACTGAATGGATGCCAGAAAGAATTCATACATTTTTAGTTAATAATGTCTTAAATTTAAATTTTGAATTTTGATTTTAACATCTTGGAAGGAATGATTTTTAGAGATTTATATTTTAAGTTCAAATATAAAATTAATAACAATATTAAAAAAAAAAAAAAATAACAGAGAACGCAAAATGAATTATTTTTGCTATTAAAAAATTTTCTAAAATTTTGTTAAAAATTATTTGAAAAATATCGGCTTAAATTAGAAGAGAATTTAAAGCTTTGTATGTTTGACAGTGTCGGTCCAATAATTTTGTATTGTCATGGCCTCCAATGAATTCAAAAAGGAATCATTATCCAGGCTGTACATTTCATCGGAGTTGTCCTGAAATTTTCATTAGGATTCATTTAGAATAAAGGTCAAAATATAAAAAAAAAGTTCAAAGTACTTACACTAACACGCATTGTACTGTCATCTATATAAACACTCGAGTCTGGCTCACTTAAGGCCTGAGGTTTATTTAAGAATCGGCGACGATATAACACAATACTAATAGTTGCCACTGTACAGCAAATACCAAAAACGGTAAAACATATCGCCGATATGGCTCCTATATCCATAAAATAAGTTCGCTGCATTTAAATTATAAAATTAATGAAATCAATTAAATTCAATAGCCATAGATAATAAACCATATATAGAGATAGGGTTCATCGTACCTGGACCGACAGCGCTTCCGATGATACGTTGCCCTCATCATTCATATCGTAATCATTGGGTGTTGTAGATGCTGATCTCGTTAAGAGATTTTTTGAATCTGACGAATAATTTATAAAACGCTGTATATGTTTGTACTCTGCAGACAATCCCTTAGATTTACGGGAACGATGCTCAGTATCAACTCTTCGTAATTCATCTTGCTTATTAACATTTTCGAGAGTAAAAGGCATTTTGTGAGTTCCATGATCATTGTTAGCATCGGTTGTTGTAACGCTATGCGACGCTGGTAAGTGAGCTGCCATTACGTTTAACCATTCAATGGTTGATTTGATTGTTTGCTCGCTGTTGTTATCATTATTGGCTGCTTTTCTTGACATTTGATTCGTTAAGATCGTGGCGGTGGCATTCACCACATCATTAAAAGGTTGACTATCGTTAACGTTAACATCATTGGTGGATGATATTAGTGTTATTGAATTACTTGAAATATTTTTTGTAGAATTTATAGAATTTGTACTTAAAAATTTATTATTCGTAGCATTATTGCTAAAATTTGTATAATTATTTTTCTCCGCTACCGTTTCAGAAGAAATATTCATAATATTTCCTAAATTTTCATTTTCAACTATAACTGTTTTATTGTAGTTCTCGACCGATCTTTTTACTTCATTCTGATCGGCGTTATCGGCGTTATCGGTGTTATCGGTGTTATTTTCGATTTTACTTTGTGTTTGTGTTTGAGCTCCTTCTCCATAATCACCGTTATTATCTTCCGTATCGTTGTATTGTTCTTCTATATCACTATTGTTCTGCTCTTCTTTACTGTTGATTTTGAAATTTGAAATTTCTCTTTCTTTACTACTACTACTATTGAATACGTTTATTGTATGAAGTACAGTTGTTTCAGCTGCTACATCCACGTAGTTAGCGCTAGAATTAAAAGTTTTGGTGTCCCAAGCCACTGCTGTTGTTGCCTGATAGAGTTTCGTTATTGAGGCTTTATTTAAAGGTTTATTATTTTGATTGTAATTCGAAGAGGTGGTCTCCTGACTGGGATATGTATGCACAACCACCATTAAAGGTAAGAAAGCAACTGAAATGATATCATATTCAACATAACATAAGCTATATTAAGCAGAGTTTACGAACTCGAGACTTACTGTTTAAAAATGTTATCCAAAACCAATGCGACCACCAATAGAAAGTCATGATATCTTAATTTCTTTAATGGTTCTGACTTTGGAAAAAAAATCTCTAAAAGAAGACAAAAAAAGAAAAACAAAATTTAATTAAATTTTCATATTTTTATGCAACTATTCATTGCTAAGCCTATTAGCGCATGTGTTAGCGTCCGAATGATAAGTTTTGTGAGATTGCATAAGAGTCCGGTGGTTATCACGAAATACTCTTTTCGACATTTAATTAACACGCATGTGTTTTTACATCATTACATTGCAAGCTCCAAATGTCGTTGTCTCCAAACAACGTTGTTGTTGTTATTGTTGTTGTTGTTCCTTAATTTGCAATTATATGAAAAAATAAAAATGGTGATGGTTTGCTCGAATATAAGTTCGTGTTTAAGGGTGTATGTTTGTGTGTGCATCTATAAGTTAGTTAGAAAGTGAAAATGTTTACTAGAAATTGTAGCAATTGTTGATATATCTTTTGCCTCGTTAATACCGCTTATAAAGGGGGCGGAACGCAATCCATGAAAACAATGAAAAAGTCTTATGTCGATAATAAATACACACGTAGACAATGACAGAACCGGAACCGGAGTAAGAACAGAACATTAATGGAGGCTCGATCTTCATACGTCTATAGAAATATATATGAATTAGTTTGAAAAGTATTAAGCCACAACAACAGGTTAAGCGTTGGAATTCGTTTACACAGATCTAAGTTGAGAGAGCCTTTCTGTAAAGTTGAGCTAGTTTTGTAGATTTAATTCGATATTCCCCTGATCGTATCAACTTTTAAGAAGTTTGCTACTGAAACTGATTATACACAAAAGAATTGAATGTTTTTTTCTTTCTAGTAAAGGCCAATCGAAATCGACAGCTAAACAGTATTAAAGAATTGAAATTTCGTTAAGTTGTTACGCAACGTTGGCTAGAAGAACACGGAAAAGAAATTCCATGTATAGGCGCTATTTGCAATTAACATTTGCGTAAACACCTTCTATGATAGGTTTCAATGATATGCCAACAACATCTATACTTTCATTAAGGCGATTGCGGTCATAATGGGTTGCCCAAAGAATTTGAAGAGGATCTTTCAATATCGGATTTTGTGGCCGCGAGCATCGATGTCATGGAGGAGGGATTGGTAAAGTAGAATGGCGATGTCCTATATATCGTAAGATTCTGGTATTCCCAGGCATTTGTATGTTTGGCAAACTGTACACGTCGTTTACACATTAAGCCAAGGGTAGTAAGTCGACAAACGCTTGAAAAAATTTCAATGGAAAGAGATAATATAAAAATGTTGTTAAGTTGCCTCGAAATTGCCACCAAAAGATCGTTGAAGATAACCATTCTAGGGTTTGTAGTAGATTCGTAGACAACTGATTACTTGCTCTTTTCCAAGGAAGGAAAACTTGGCCGAGTTTTTAAATCAGTTTTTATTTTGAAAAAATGCAAGCAAGCATCCATAAATCAGTGTGAAGAAAGACACTCTAAAGAACACTCCACCAGAAAGTTCTAACTTGGCACTTAATGACTTCACATTCCTTTCCACATATATATGAGAAACAATTTACATGTCGAACACATTTCATGGTCGGATCAGTTAACTGAAAACTTTGCTGGCAAGGTCTTGAAGACACACAGGTCAAAAGAAAAGTCTTACGAGAAGTGTGTTCAGTGTAGAATCGATCGACTGGCAAAAAGAATATTTCCAATATTTAATTATCGGTTGCTGCACAACGAGTTGTTGATTGCAATTAGGGTAAAATAAAAATAACAGCCAGAGTTATATCAATTCACTTGAAACACACACACACATACACTAATTTGATAATTTTAGAAGGCACCATCGAATATCCGCGCGCGATAATATATATTTCAAATAAATTACGATAACACCAAAGCAGTTAAATCGACATATTTGCCGATATAAAAGTTCTCGATTGTTTTAGCAGATGACGTCACTTTATATCAGTCAGTCTATTGTCAGTATAGTTTGTTAAGACAGCAACAAAATCGTTAAACTAACAAACGTAACAGAATTGTAAGCAGTAGAAGAGAAATTGAAAACGCGAGTCTAACATGCGTGTAATTAAAATAAAAAGATGTTCATGATAATAATAATAATAATAATAAAGTTACAGCATAAATTAATTTATTAATAATGAAAATCATGGTAATTGGATATGAATTGAACGATGGTAATACAATTTATGCGAACGAATACTGAATTGTATGTAAAGCTGTTTACGTTTACATGCCATTTAATGAACTAAGGTTTCACTTTCTTTGCCATGTTAAGTCTAAAGGCATTTACGTACCGCCAACCGTCTAACTTAGATATTAGATAATATTTATATTCAGATTTCTTTGCGCTTTTTTTCTTTTAAACACGACAAAGATATAAGTAGAGGCAGGCATGTGTGGCGTCAATCAACATGATTTCAAATGACTATGGCGGTGTGGTAGTAGTGTCTGCCTGATGGAGGGAACCTTGGCTTTGATTATACATTTTTCCGTTTTATTTTTCTTTTTTCACTGCACTGCAGCTAATTTAACGTTTAATGAACAATGTCAGTAGGGTTTCATAAAAAAACAAACAAACAAACTAACAAAAGAAGAAGAAGGAAAAGAAGAGGAAAAAGAGGAAGAAGCATTCATTTATGGCGAGAGGTAAACTGTTTTACTTTTCCACAACAGATTGTAACACAATTGAAAGTAAAATCTAAAAGTCACATTGATGTCACTATGTGTGTGTGTGTGTGCGGCACAAGCAGGCAAACATGCAGAAAGTAAACCATTCATTTGTTAATGCTCCCTCAACCCTTTGATTTGTTAGAAAGTGTTTTTCTTTTTCTTTATTCTTTTTTTTTTTTTTTCTGCTCAAGTGGGAAATTTTTTTAAGTACACAACATATAAAATATGGAAAGAAATCAACGCATTATTTCCATATTTCCAATTAGGCAAAGTTTGCTTGTGCTCGAGCTTGTGGTGTTAATTATACGTCTTTTTATTTTATGTTTGTTTTAATTTCAATATATATTTACATAAAAATTCATAACGTGTACAGGTAGTAGTCGAGTTTAATTTTTAATTATTTTTTGTTGGCTTTTTTTTTTTCCTTTTATGTGAGGGTCATTCGTTTGTATACAGCAACAGCAACAGCAACAGCAACAGCTTGTGTGCTATATAGTGCATAAGATACTTATAGAAAAAAAAACACGAGGGCGGTGGGTAATAGTTAATAAATTGCAAGTGCACCCGTTGCTTTTTTTTACCCTACACAAAGTACGTTAATCCTATGGACTACAAAAACGATTGGCTGTACACAGTGATCTTCGGCAATATATTTTCATTTCTGCTACCGAACCATATCATACAACCTCTTATACAATATTTAGAAACATATGCATATGTATATGTATATGTATGTATATGTATGTGTATATGTACATCTATCAAGGCCCTTAACATACACTTCTGTTTTCGTAAAGTCTTATCATTCTGTAAATAGCATCAATTTCCATTCGCCTACCAGACCTTTCACGGAAGTGGTCTTATATGTGTGTGTGTAGTGAATTCGAATTAAATTTTAAATACCAATCATTTCGAGCAAATTTTTGGTCGTAATAACAGTAGCTCAGCTGATCTGGGAGAATTGTGAAATGAACGAATGAATCGCTTTGCTCGTTACTTAGATGAGATAGCAGACTTAGTGCGAAACGAAGAGCGCGCCAGGAACATGCGTATACATGCCTGATCTAAATATTTGATTCTGCCCAAAACGAAAATGTAAAAGTCAACTATTCTCTCATTCAAGAGATACAGAGTTTTCAAATTCTGAGATCCTTCAATGCCAATTGCCTGAGACCAATTATTCATAGGTTCGCATGCAATTTTATTTCAGATGTTTGAACAACTTTCTCATGTGCCTTTTAAACGCTTTTGTACATCTGTCTATGGTGCTATGGTGCTACGGTGTGCACGTACGTCTCTTATTATATACAATTAACAATAATCAAGTGGTCTGTTCTAAGCTGTTTTGCTTACTCTGTTCGATTCCGATTATTTTCACGTTTTTGTACATGCACATGCACAAGCACATGCAAACGTTATGATTAAATTGTTATTATAATTCTTAGCTGGTGACCGTTTTCGATGACCTTGTGCATGTCTTTTAGTTTGTACGATGTAGTTTATGCCTTCTCAAACATATTATATTTGTAACATGTGACTGTAAACCTATTAGATATAAAACGATTTCGTTTTCACATGAGGTGATGGTTATCCGGGTTTGCCGAAAAGTTCTCATAAATTTTAGATCTATTAGCTGTTAAAGGTAAAGTATCAATAAAGAGATTTCCAAAAACATCTTTTTTTATTTTTAAAGAATGTGTCTGGTTGTCTTGAGTATTGCAGGTGCATTCGTGGACCAATTCAAAATAATTTTCTTTTTTCAGAAAAAATCTATTGCAAAAAAAAAAACGAAGCAAATAAGTCCGAATTCTGTTTTGATGAAGCTACAGTTGAGGGAGATATAAAGTCGATTGCTTAAGAATTGAAAGACACTGGACCCATACAACCGGTTCGAAAAGACGCAATAAAAATGTTAAAGAGGGAAATTTTAATAGAATTTTCGTAAACACATTTTTAAACGGAGCAATTCATTATCTCTTGAATTAAAGTTTCCGTTCAAAATAAGTGGTCATTTAGCGCCCATTTTAAGTCAACAACTGTTGTAATTCGTATTTTATTGGATAGCTTTTGAGTATCGTTGCGAAGTATATTAGTTTGGGGAAAAGGTAATCCATCCAATCTTATATGAACTTCAGGACTTTATTTAACATTTCGAATTGGAAAATAATGGATTACCTTTTCCAGAACCTAATATTTTGGTTTTCTATGAAACAGATGAAGTTTCTTTGTTGGATATCTGTGCACATCACTTCATCTTATTGGAATCGCTGATTAGAGACGACCAATAATTTTTATAATTTTAGATGATGGGTTTCGAAGTTTCCTTAGAATGTATCTTGTGCTCACTTGTGTCATAATCGATCGGTCTAAGTTTAGTTAACTTTCTAATGAATGTGTTTTTATCACTTACCTTAATGAAAGATTTCAGAGAAATGCGTTGCAAAGGCAAAGTCGCTTAAAATAACATCATCAAGAAGCTAAGAAAAGAAAAGAAAATAAGTTATAAATAAAATAATTTTTATTAAATAAAATTTTTCTTTTTTTTCTTTTAAAAGTTTTATTCAACCTTCTCAAGGCATCTACATATAATCGTCGTAATATCAATAAATGAATGAATGAATGAACTGCATTTTTATTAAAAAGCGCTCAATAGTCCTTGACCTAAGTGTTGAAATAAATCATATTACAACGCGTCTGATGTATATTGTGGTTTGCCTTTTGATTTCACAGTATATGGTAACTGGTTAACTGATCATATGCTAACCGATGAATTGATACAGACTTTTTAATCATGTGTGCATTAAAAAATAATTTATGGCTCGTAATTCATGAATGAGTTCTCACCTGCAAACATGATACATTCATTTTTACAATAATCAACAAAATTTTTCGAACGATAAAAACTTTAATAGAGATTTGAGGAACTTTTCTATACAATACATTAGGCGCTTGCATATATTCTGGCCATTTTTTTAATTGAAAAAGGCGGCAGTTATTAAGAAAAATTGCTACAATGTATGTTAATCGAAATATTTTATATTGATTATTAAAGTCGAATTTTGCAAAATATAAGAAAAATGTTTTTTCTTGCCCCAGTCCCAGGTTTTGTAGATGGATAAATTATGTTTAAATATTTTTTACTATTTAAGTTTTATTGGAAACCTAGAAAACATCTGGCAAAAAGGATCGCCTCAGAACAGGTTAGTATGAGTACTTGGCAATCTCGAAGATGCTTTGGTGAATTTTTTCCTTTAAAACGCTCAGTTGCTTCTACCTTGAAGACAATACTACAACAATAAGTCAAGTCTCATGGTCTAATGGACTAATCTATAACATTTCGGTATCTGTAATTTTTTGTTACAATAAACGCATGTCTTCATTGACGATGTGGTATATTTTCTACACCTGAAAGTTGAATCGACAGTCCACCATTTCGCTTACACTGATCACAATGATAATGTTGTTATTATGATTGTTCTTGCACACTGATTACATTTAAATCATTTCAAAATATCTAACAGAATGCTATGAAAGATATGCATCCAACTTTTAATACTCTACTGTATATAATGCACTTAATCGTGTAGAGATTTAATTTTCAAAATTCCAAACAAGAAATACACCTAACGAACTTTACGATATTTGGTTATAATCAAACCGAAGTTGTTCTTATTCAACCTTAAATGCAATTTATTTGCAATTATTGTTTAAATTTTACGTTGTTTGCGTTGTTTTTCTATACATTTCGAGTCAACAAATGGCGGAATTATTTCAAATATGTTACGTCTTTGAACATTTATAGCCAAGAATTACAATTACGTTGATTGATTGATTGATTAAGAGATAAATAAATAAATAAATGAACACATTAAACTAAAAGTTAACAGCTTTCAACTACACTGCTGCCTTAAAAGATTTTAAACTTAAATCAAAGTTTTGTGATCAGTCATCAGTCATCAGTCATCAATCACCTGTTTATATATTTTTTTATTTTATTTAATATACCTTTCGATATATATATTTATTAGTAATACGCCTTGTAAGTGGTTAAATGCTATATTGAATAACTTTGAGGCAACACGAGGTTAATCCCAGACACTCACTACTTGATCTCATAAAGAAAATACAAAAGGTTTAAAAGCAAATGTATCTGTTCTTCATTACAGCTCGAATTGTCAATTTCTTCAAAATCCAGTAGATCTCACTTCATCTTGATCTTTTCCTTGTACGCTAATCTTCTACCACTGCCGAGTCATTCCTTAAGTTTGGAAATGGAGAGTAGTCTGTAGTAATTAAGTGTCGGGAAAAGCATATAACAAGAAGCAATTCGAAGTTTAACACTTTGCTTTCGATTCGCAATTATCGGGTTAAAGAATATCTGAACGACGGGTCCTATGTCCTTCTTTTTCGCCAGATTTGTTCGCTATTTCTTCATCTCGCCATTCAAATACTGTAATAACTTTTCAAAATTGTCATCGCCTGTTTATTGTTTTATAATAATCAATCAAAATTGTCTCACGTGTATTCGAAAAGCACGACTGCTTGCATAACTTTGCACTAGATGGTTCTGTTTTTCTACATTTCTTAGGATTAATTTTACCTTTTCAATTCAATGTTTTTTTCCTTCGTCTAAATTAGGACTCGACGCATAAATTCGATATTATTAGTGTTGAGTATACTCGATTTGATTCAAATATACTCATGATACTGTGGTGTTTGTTCCGATATCACTCATTAGAATTAGAGTTTTATGTTGGGGGGTTATGTTGGGTGTAGATCTTCATCTAAGATTTGCTTCGATGTGAATCAGCATAAGTTTATGGATAAACAATAATCACACGACCGTATTTAACGAAAACTCCTCTATACGTATGGGACTTACAAGTCGTATCCCTTCGCCCCAGTATAACAGCAAAATTGAGAAAAATCTAATAAATTCCCTATGGAAGTATAATTAAAATGTCTATTGGATTAATGAAATATTATATTTGCTTAAAAATTCATTTGAAAATTTTAGTTTAATTTAATTTTTTTTTGTTTTAAATTAAAATTTTTGTATAGTTTAATTTATTTATTTTTTATTTTTTTAATACAAAAAATAATATATTATTTATAGACCCAACAACCATAGAAATTACATGTTAGCAGCAGTTGAGCGCTAAAAAATTGCTTTGCATGTGCACGTACGTTCATGTTATGAGAATTTCCTCCCGAAAAATAACAGAAACAACAAAAAAAAAAAGAGGAAAATAAACACATAAACACATTTTGTATATGTATCCGCATAACAATTATACTTTTAAGCAAATATTCGTTAAGGTTCCGCGTAGTTTTTTCTTTTTTCTTATTAAGACGACAACAACAACACTAAACATAAGTGCATCTCTTTGGTGTTAAGTAGGTATGGTGTGTGTGTGTGTGGTGCTTATAAAAACTAAAAGAATTATATCAAACAGGTTTTTTCCTTACTTTAATTTCAAAAAGTCACGCGTTCATAGATTTATATATTATATTTATGTAAAATAAAATAAAAAAAAAAAAAAAAACTTAATAAGTAAATGAAAAAATTGAATTTCCGCTGCATAGCATAGTAAAAAGTCGTAAAATGTAGAGTCTTGTGTCAAATTTTCATATTTAAATAAAACGTGAGTGAGTGAGTAAGTGAGTGAATAAACAGCGGCACACAGTCGGAAAGAGCTTAATTTTTTTTCCATATGTGTGGCTATTAATGTGATGAAGAATTCACATAGAGATTTTTTGTTTGTGTATATTTACGTATTCAAATACATACATACATACATGTATACAAATATTTGCTTGTAAGCCACAATAGGCAGATTGCTGATAATATTGTGTCTGTTTAATGCAGTAACAGTAATAGTCTGCAATAAATGGAGTTATACTGAAATTGCGTTGGTGAGAATTCATTCCATCAACGAAAATGAAAATAAATTTTGAATTTTGTACCATGGAAAAAAAAAAACCATAAAACATTTCTATTCATAAGTAGAATCTCGTAATGCCTTTCCGGTTTTTCGTATTTAGCACTACGGGATAAACACATACTACTTTTGTCTTTCCATTCGTAACACTCATTAAATCTTTATAAAGTAAAGGACTGTTATTTGTTTGTTTTTGTTTTTTTATCTAAAGATTATGATCTCTCTTACGATCTTCTCTTTTCTTCTAATACTTTTGTTTGTCTGCATTTTTCAATTTAATACGAAGGAAGGAAGAGAAAGATGTCTTTAGGTATTTAAAGTTTTTTTTTTTTGATCGTGAAGAGTTAAGCCTATATGGACATGGACAGTGAAAAAACGTCACTTTTTGCCTTGGGAGGGTCATTAATACGATGGTGCCAGCTGAAGACACGTTATATGGGCGTGTCCTGCCTCTTGATGCAATGCAATCTCGCAATGATCAAGAGTTCTTCCAATGATTTAAGTCAACCAAAACCATTATAAATCGCATTCAAATTGTCCTGCAAAAAATAATACAATTTTTCAAGCGTTACTTGAGATTTAAAACATCAGTTGGACGAAGTGAACGATGTTCATCCTTTGTGCTTTTTAATTTCATCGCGATTCAATGTTGAACAATTTGATCTAACGAAGTCGGTTCCTGTTAATCTCTTTCGTGGATTTTTTTAGTTTCTATCAGTGCTTTGGCTTTCCCATTAATGAAAGTATCTCTTACAGGGAATTCCCTTTTTCTAAAGTGAAAAAAAAATAAGGAAAGTTTTTTACTTTCAACGGCTGTCGAGTCATTACTAGTTACTAGCTGCCCGGATGCCGTAAAATGTGGTCGCCTGGAGATTTCTCGTATTGAACACTAAAAGCATTATTTTATATGTGAATTTCGCTCTCTCTCTCTCTGTCGTGAAGTATAGTTCTATATAATGTTTTTGACTTGACTTGAATGTTCCTTAGTTTCGATATTTATTTTATATTATTTTCGATAATGAGAACAGTATCTGCCTAGAGAGAGAAATAATATTAATTTCTTTTTTTATTTTCCTTAAAACGTTGTTTTATGCTTATGATGACAGTTTCATTCATATCAATTCCATATTTTAATGCAAATATTTTTTATATGTAAAGCAGCTTTGAGAAAGAGTTCATTTTTTTTTTAATTCACTTTTGCGGTTAAAGACCTTCATTTGAATAATTTTGTCTCTTTTTCTGTTGACTGTCATTTAAAAAAAAAATATCGAAAATTATAAATATTATTATTGCTTAATGTGAAACGTTGGAAAAAAAATTATGCAAAATTTTGTTTAAATAATGCTTTCAATTCATTAAACATCAGATCTGAAAGAAAAACGTAAATTTTCCAAATTTCATAAAATATGTCGAATTTCGTTTGTAAATCAAGACTATTGTTTATTGTTAAAAAAATTCGTATATAACTATATTATGTTGAAATATAAATTATGAATATTTTCAACTGTTATAAAACACACTTGGAAAGCGCATAAAAACAATAAATAATAATGCGTTACAAGGTTGAAAGGAAAATTTCTTTTTTTTTTTTTTCTTTATTGCTTTCGAAACTTTGTCATAACAACACCTGACAGGGTCTCGTCTTTAGAGTAAGAAATGAGACAAAAAAAAAATCGTTGCCTACCGATACACTTTATCTTAAGATATTAGTACGGAAATAAACATGCGTAGGACTGTTTGTTTTTTCGTCTTCACTACCATTGCCATGTTGTTCAGAAAGGAGTCCTCACTAAATCATTATGGGTGGACGATCCAATGATAATAAAATAATTTTATTAGCTTTTCGTAGAAGTTGTTCAGCTTTTTGTTTGCCTCTAGCAACAGAAGATCTCTTATAACGTCTCGAGTTGTTAAGGTCTATCAGATTTAATCATGAAGGAGTATACTTAGCAAATTAACCGAAATTTCGTGATCAATTTTTCCTGCTAACAGCAGTGTTAATGATGATTAGAAATTTTTGCTATCATCTTTTACCAAAAAGTCGACTAAAGAGTCCAATTATTAAAAACGAATTTTGGTGAAAGCGTCCGTAATGAAAATCTTATAACATTCGCCATTGTCATTTCTTCTCCCTCTTTTAAAGGCAAGGCAAGGAATGAGAAGAAGCTGCTGCTTTCTACTCGAAGAATTATTATTTTTCTTGTAATTTAATTCTTGGCAGAATGGCAGATCGCCATTAAATAACGGTACTCGAAGTCATTTGAACTTTTTTTTTAGAAACTCGCTTTTGCATTTCGTTTTTCAAGTTCCTTGCTTTATATGATTTTCTACGACGCCCGCGTCTTCATTGATTTCCGGCACATTGAAGGGTAGGAAGTTAAATTTAAATTCAACTAACGGTCACAAGTCAAAAATTCTAGCAGAAGTCTGTAAACCCATTAACGGAGTTCCGTTATTTAAATTCGTGTGGATGGGCTTGTCTTAAAATATAATTAAAATATCATATTCGCTCAAAAAAAAATTCGAAAATACTTCTATTTT
Organism: Glossina brevipalpis; assembly: GCA_000671755.1. Classification (NCBI taxonomy): domain Eukaryota; kingdom Metazoa; phylum Arthropoda; class Insecta; order Diptera; family Glossinidae; genus Glossina; species Glossina brevipalpis. Next base: position 373,051 of record KK351026.1, read on the forward strand.
AACTATATTTTAATATAAATCCTTCTAAGACTTTGGACTTTATTCATTAATCAATTAAAATTTTTTATTTTCGATATTTTTGACTTCGTTACTATAAATTTAAATTTAACTTCATACCCTTGTTCGATACTCTATTGTGCACTCGTATTTTATAACGCCTTGATACACCACACCTACACAGCGAAATGATTATAAAATAAATATAGATAAAAATAATAAAGATAGACTTTACATACACTCTACGTGTTTAGAGAGTACTCGTAACACACGTATTTTGCAATTTGCAAAACAAGGTGAAATCTTAAACAAACCCAAGTTGCAAATTTCAAAGCATTACTTTTGAAATATTTAAAACAAATTCACAGGAGAATATGTTTTCTTAGTAACTGCGCAAACAGTTCACTTAAGAGTTTCAAAATTGAGAGAGTGGCGATTAGGCGAAATATAAAACAAACAGATTGAAACATTAGATTCGGGTAAGGTTGACCGTTAAGTACACTCTACACTCTACACTCTACTCTCTTTAATATTATTCTCCAACTGTGTTCATCATAAAACACCAAAAATTAGACTTTAATTCCTTACAAAAGATTGATTTTTCTTGAGAATCTTACAAGAGAGAGAGAGAGTTTGAAAGGTGAACTAAGGCGGTCTAAATTTAATTAAATTAATTTTTTTTTCAACGAACTTATTTTTTTTTTCTTACTTTCTCATAACAAGTTTCCGATGAAAAAGGTTACAAAAAATACATCTATATGAGTTTGAATTTGAATCATTTAGTACAATACAAGATGAGTCTATCTTAACCCCTTCTAGATGTTTCATACACCTTCAAAAACTTAATATACTTTTAACACTGGAGAATGTACAGAATAGAATGTAGAGAATAGCAACGTATTATATAATACTTTCAAATAGATATTGAAATGTGTTCATAATTTAAGTTCATAATATTCCAAAGGAAGAGATCCATTAAAAACTCCAAATTAAAACAGGGAAACATTTATTTATAAGATAAAAAAAAAAAATAATTAAAATCAATTGTAAACATTTATATAACATTACTCATCATGCATTACTGCTTAATGAAAGTAAAAGAAAATAAAGTTGTCGGTCCCTGTGTAATCTTTTCAGTTTAGGCTTAAAGTCGTCAAATGAGGGCATAATGTGTGCTGTACTAGTTAATCTTTCGAAGAACGTAAAAAATTCGTTATATGCATTGAATATATATACATGGATTGAAGCACCTCTGCTCGAATAATATAATAATTTTAAACTTATTTTTCTTTTCGCCAAACAACATTTCCATTACATATCTTGCATTGCGGCCACTATTTCATTATTTTAATGTACATTCGTGGCCTGATATACACTTGAACTTTACGTGTTCATATCCAACACACAGAGAATGTATATTTGATTCGCTAAACTGTTTGCTAACATTTCATTTAAACCAAGTAAGCTAAGTTTATTATTATTCTTATCTTCATGCGGATCTTGATTGTGTCTACACGTTAAACAAATCCATGAAAATCTTTGAAATTTCTTGAGTACGGGCGCGGACAACTTTCACATTCACTTACAGGATGATTTTAGTCTTTTGGTAGTGTGTCGATATTAAGCTGATATAATATAAGATTACAAAAAGAGACACACGGACGGAAAATCGACTGAGAACATAAGTCTGATCTATATACACATGTATAGGAATTCTTTTGAAATATACCCGCCTGAGATTTTTTAGTTTCCGAAGGAACTCCTCATTATGACTCTCTGCTAGTTAATCGAATTGTCTAAGCCGCAAGTATAAATATAGACACTTTCCTATAAATTTTACTTCATTAATGGTATCCGAAAATATGAATGAATTTCAGCAGAATTATATATTTTTATATCATTTCATAATTTAATATTTTCTAAACCCTAGCCAAGAAGCGGAATTTGAATTTGCTTAACTTGTTTGGAAGGTACTTTCATACAGATTCACGTGATATAGGTCAATATGTTTGGAATTCTCTAGTTTGGTCGCACTAAAGTTTGAAATTTGACTATTTTTGCGATGATCGGCTGCCGTCAGCATATCAATTTTCAGCCATTTATTGCAAGGAATTCACTAAGGAATTGGGTTAATTTTTTATGTAATTTTAAAGATTTAGGTTTAGGTATCGATTTACATGGCGTTTACGAAAGCCTTCTAAGTATCTTAATTTGGACGGGCTAAGCTTCCAAATGCAACAATACCTTAACGCTAATTACTTTACAGATCTATGTTCATCCGTTTACAGAGCTCTGTTAATGTTATTGGTAAATGTCTTTGCTAATTAAATTCGAATTTATCTCTACACCTTTCTTAAGTACGGCATGTAAAGTAAAAGAATAATGTAGAAAAAAAGTTCAATGTAAGCAGAATATTAGTTCTTTCCTGTTTATCGATTTATTAATTTTAAGCAAAATGCAAACAAAAATGTGGTCCATTTTATACAACTTTACTGAATTAAAAAATCTAGAAAATAATGTATGTAAGCGCAGCTAATTACATATTAGCACTATCTCTGACCATATGCTCGAAATCCGATACTTCGCATAGTAAAATTAAAAAGAAAGCGTTGCATTTAGTTCAAAAGCAAAGAGTTCGGGGCTAGAACGAAAGAAAATTATTATACAAATTACTAATGAACGAAATGAAGATATTTTTCTAAACACTTGGTTTGATTTTTATATAATAATGCATGCTGTTAAAATTGCTTATTAAGTTAAGCTTTAGGAGTTTAAAGATTAATTAAGGCTAATCCACAAATGCACGCACATACACACACACACACACACACGCTTATATGTATACAAATTAAGTCATATTAAATAAAAATGCTGCTCTATCTGTTATAAATGCTTAACTAACTACCTGCAGCACATTTTCAAAGTCAACAATCTCGGGGCAGCAACAATGATTCGTCTCTTTGTATGTATGTAATGATTAAAATGTGTAACATTCGTAACAGCAGCTTAAATTAGCACGCGCAATGAATTTGAAAATAGACGAACCGTAAACATAAAAGAAAACCTCATTAAAATCCACACACAACACAACAACACAGTGAATGAGTAAATGAGTGAGTAAGCGAGCGAATGGATGACGATAAGAAGCGTTGAAGGCACATACCCATAGACAATCATAGCAAACGATTTAACTTTAAATCTCCAAGCTACTGCACTCTAAAAATAAAAATAAAAAAAGTCTACTCTAAGCACGTAAGAAAGTTATTTACGATTTAGAGCGAATCTTGGTTACCCACCACCATCGACGCTTTATATATTTTATAAATATTTTGTTAAATGTCACACAACACAGGAAGTAATTGTTTTGTTTATAAATTCTCTACGAATTTCGTTTGATTTTAGTTTAATATCTTGCTAAGAAATTCTTATAAATTATTGCTTTTTTTTTACAAATCCAAAGATTCGTTTTCGAAACTTCAACAAAACAAAAAAAAAACCTAAAAATTTTGTTTAACAAAAATTACTCAAAAATGGATAATTTTCTGATTTGTTTCTTCATTCATTTATGATTAGTCCTTAAAGAACTGTAAGTGTGATGAAATTTTTAATTTTTCAAGAATTGAAGAATTGCAACGTGAGACACACGTCTTCTTACCTCTCTCTTCCTATATGTGCTAATCTTTAATACAACATTTCTCGGTTTTGCGAATTGTAATGCTACGCTACGCTGTGCTATACTTCCTCCGGTTATGGCAAAGGTAACAAAGAAATTTGTGTACGTGCTTTGAATTTGCAAACACAACAGTCGCAGATAGAAATTCAGAAATAATATGTAAATAAACACTCCCTGGTGTATATAAAGTATTGTTTTTCAGTTTCAAAGCATTTTTATATATTTAAATAAAAATGTAATAAAACTAAAATAGCAACAAAGAAAAAGTTAATTTAAAACATAAAAAAAAAATTCTTCATTCTATTTCGAGTGAGTCTCCCCACCCTGAAAAAGTAATTTATTTATTATCGATGATGAGACCTAATTCGTTGAGAAGACCCACAAAATACGTTTGTAGAACACGCAAACTTTACAAAAATTTGCAAACAAAAAATATAACAACAACAACAACAAAAGAAGAAAAAACAAAGAAATTTCTTTTCAAAGTGTACGACGCGCGGCTTAAAGCGTTTTTACAATTTAAACCTCAATTTTTCTATTCTTTTTGGTTTATGTGCGTGTGTGTGTGTGTGTGTGTGTGTTATTAGAATATCGCAAAATGTGTTAATGTTAAATTAAGGTGTAAGACATACTTTTGTGTAATAAAGTAAAAGACAAAAAAAAAAAAAAGAAATGGAAAAAGCGATAACACACACACATACACAGTTGACCTATAGATAGCGTTTGTCTTTAACTTTATCATATATGATATAATAATAGGATTGTATACATACGTCAGTTAAAGAAAAAATTTCAATAACAATGTCAGTTATATTAATAAATTAAATAAATGCGAACGAATTATACAAGAAATTGGCCAACATCCAGTATGAAAAGAAAATACTTTTTGTTTTACGTGACACTTGGTCGTAATATATAAACTCAAGGCTTTCTTTCGTTGGTAAGTACAAAATTTTGGCAAAAGTTGGTTGAGTTTATGGTCATCGCATTTATTGCTTAGGAAAATAAAATAAAAAATTATGTCTTTTTCAACATAACACCAACATTTTCTATCCTTTTAAAATAGATTATCAAGTCTTCCCCCCTTAAAAGACTGACTTCGTCTTCTGCTGCGTATACTAAACTCATTAACTCGTCATTACAGGCGACAAAGGAATAACTTTTTCCATCATATATTATAAGATTAGAGTGAAATCCGCACAAGTGGGAGACATGTTTAGAAGTCATCCCCTGGATAACTAATCAAATGTAAAAAAAAAAAGAAATAGGGCAACTCCACTCATGTTGAATGCAAGTCCCGACATCATGTTTTTATACTGTACTATATACTGTAAACCACTTGGTGGTTCAAGCTATATTAAGTTGTTGCGAAAATATATAACACTCAGAGGGGCTTAAGATAGGTAGACCCACCCACCTTTTACTATACCGATTGGTCTAGGGCCATTTTCTGAATCGATGTAAACTTGTCCGTCCATGTCACATGTCTATTAATTCGTCTTGAACTTACAGATTTTTAAGAAATTTTACAAAATTTGGTATACTGATGTGTGGTTTGGCCCAAGGATGAACACTATTGAAACTGGATTGGACCACAAATAAAGCCACGCTTGAAAAAGATCTTAGACGAAATAAATAGCAATTATTTTATTATTTCGCTTTTTTATTATAATATTAGATAATATAACACTTCTCAGTACAGTTCGATAGACACTAGGGTTTTGATATATAAAATAAATGTGGAAAATATGCATCAGATGGGATGGAACAATTCTGCACATTTTCAACAAGACTATGATCTATGTGAAGAATGTGTCAAGGCGTGTTACGTGTATCCTTGCCGTGAAAGATTAATCCCACGTTGCCTGTTGGCACACGGAGTGGGAAAGTGCCACACACCCCCCAGGATGTAAGACCCCATGATTTGAATGTCTTACAACCATGCAACCCTTGAATAAAAACATATGTATGGCAACTCTGACAGGGCGAGGCCTATCTAACACCTTAAATATTTAGCGTTCCCGCGTTTTTCGGGTGCACTCACAGTCATCACTAAACTCCCCGAAAAGCCGTTCCCAGCCGTCAGGAACGAGATCCCAATACGCAGATTCTGCATTTGAAACTTTTGCGAAAAAGGAAATATATATATAGACATATATATATATAAAATAGCTAGAGGAGGCAAAGTGTTCAAGATTCACTTTGAGACAATCAGGGGATTTGATTCATTATTTTCAAGAAAGCATATATCATTAAAGGGACATAAATGTTTGTGTCTTTCTGATATTCATTTATTGTTCTTGGCATTTAGTGGCGAATATCGGTTCTACTATATGTTGCTATATGAGGCATAAAAACATGTTTGTTTTTGTCTTGAAATTTAACTGTTATTGTAACTGGATAGCGTTTTAATACAACAAGCAACGAACTATTGAAATTATATTCAAAAATTGTATGAAACTTTTCCATTTCCATCTTGAATTAATTAACCGTTTATTGTTAATTGCTATTATTTAGATGGCTTTTAATATTCATCTGGTCTTTTTTAAAAATTTAATGTGAAATTCGTTCATACTTGATGTATCAAATGTATCAAATTTCAATTTGATGTACAGCAATCCCGTTAAGTGAAGGTCTTGATGTGCTCTAGAAAATGTAATTGGAATGATATTTGAGACCTTAGACGAAACAAAGTGAACGGATGTTTCTTTTAATTTCGTTGCAACGCAACATATATGTATGTTATGTTATGATTTAAAATGTTTTTTTTTATAAGTATCCACAAACATCGTGTTCTTATAGCATCCGCAAAACATTCATTGGAAATATAATTGTACTCAGCGTAAGCCACTAAACTTGCCGTTCTCTTTGTATGATAATGACGTCCCTTCTTCTATTGTAATGTTTAAATTTGAAAAATTTAATTTAATATAGTTTTGAGAACTAATTTACATAAATTAAAAGGCAACAAAATTCCGTAAGAATATTGAAAAGAAAATCTAAAACGAAGACTTTCGAATGAATCCCTAAAAAAAAATCCTTGATTCGAAGTTTGAAGAGGACAAAGCGTTTGGTTTTTCTATACCTATTTATATATGTATCCTTGAAAGAGATAACAGTATAATTTTGTCAAAAAACTCGGGAGTAACTGTAAATAATCTATAAACTCAAATAGAAATAAATAAAAACGTTATTATCGGGAAAGTTCGACCATTAAATCGAAAATTGGAATTTTTATGGACATATGGACAGATGGACAGACAAGCTTAAATCAAAAAATGATTTTACATCGATTGGTATAACAAGAAGAGTTTGCGTCTATCACAAGCCGTTCTGAATGTTGTATACATTCGCACAAATTTCATATGCTGTTACCTTAACTTACTTTAAGTGACGTAGGGTATAAGAATAGTTTGTTATTATACAATAACAAAATTACTAAAATTTATTTAATTTACGTATTACGTATACGCCACATATTCTATGTGTATATTTCATATTAGTAAGTAAAATAAGTAACGTTTTTAATAGGCAGGGACTCACAAGTAAAAATATTTTTTTAATGTCTGGTGAAACCTTCCGGCAATCATATGTCAAATTTTTTGACATTCGATGATTTACTATTCGTTTGAGAGACGTAGTAAGTATTTTTTCGACTTTAAGAAAAAGTGTATTTCATGTTGAACTATTTTTCCTTAATAAGGTATTTAGAGATGTTGAACTAATCACCTTAACTGAAAAGACTTTACGATCCTTGAGAAAGAAGGAACTTAAGTTTCGCCTCGAAACATGTATAACTTGCTGACGTGTTTTAATTTTTATCGGTTTATACCCTTTTTTAAAACTCATGAACTTCTATGTAGTTTGACTGACTAGTAATGTATGTAAGCAGTAGCAGTGGCAGTAGCAGTAGCAGTAGCAGTTCGTATGTTAAAAATATATGAATATTTAATGATGCGTCATACATGGTTTTTTGATGATGACTGAGTGACTCTCCACGCACATTCACAGCAGTTTCTAGCACAACCGTTTACACGCAGTTTTATCATGTTATTATAAAATTAATCGTTAAAAAGGAATGATAACAATGAGTTATTAAATCTACGCACGTAAACTTTTATGCATACGACATACGTCTGTGGAAATAAATTTAAGGTCACGTGTAGTAAAAATTACAATAAATCTTATTAAAGCAAAAAATTTCTTTTTCATTTTTTTTCTCCAATAATTTTCAAAAGTTCAAGTTCTAAAAAGCTCTCTCAAGAGACTTTTCTGAACAATCATATGAATGATAGCCTGATTTGAAAATCGCACTTCATCATATTAGCACATCGCATCATATCACTTGAGGTACGGGCTATAGTAAGTTTCAGACTTGAGATAGAGCCATCTTCTGGTATTTCAATCAAGTCAAACTCATTATACTCTACACCACTTGTAATACACGACGCATTAATTTAGTACTTAGACTAATCCCACTTTTTATATCTAAGCAAAGAATCAATCAAGCGCGCGATGCGCGAGAATTGCGAGATGAAGGAGACTATTCACTTAGAAATACTTCTTCTACAACGCTTAGTAAGATAGGGGCAGATTTAGGTTTAGCATAGCAGGTATCGTTCAAGCCTCACTATAAGAAACCGTTACGAGAGTTATTTAACTTTAATGATAACGCGATGGACTTTAGAAAAACTGGATTGTAAACTTTTTCCACATCACATTCTCCAGCCTTCAAAAGTTGATTAAGAAGTAGAAGCAATAAGTTTTAGATTAATTTATGTTATTGCAATTTCCATGAAGGGAAAACTCAACAACAATTTTGCGAAACAACTCAACACCTTTTTTTATTTATGCAAGAATGCTGCTATTGTGTTTATACATTAAAATTTCGTATGTGGTTAGATGCCATTCAAAATAAACGTCGCAATATTATGTGAGAATTAATGCAAATTTTTCCAAAATTTTTAAATTGAAAAAACACTTTATATTTAATGGAAATTGATTTTTTGAATCCGTTTAAGATGCAAGAGAAGAAAGAAAGAAAGAAAAAAATCTATAGTAAGGCAAAGCGGATATTCAAACACCCTTTGTAACTTTATTTAGCACAATTCTTCTTTATGATAAAATACCAAAATACCAAGGCCCGAACTACTGATATGATATAAATTTAGCAAAAACAATTTTTTGACTCTTTACCTGTTTTTTTTTATACAAAGACTGCTTACATTTGATGAGACCTCTTTTATGGAGTGAGGTACAAAAAATGGGCCTATGTACTCCAAAATTAATACAATTTTAAATTTCATGTCGTATGAGTATTAAGGATCATTTTCATTATAAATTGTTAAAAATTTGATCCTTTGTCATATTAAGAAAGTTTACTTTTCGTAGGAACGTCTATGTAGACAATTTAAAAAATTGGCCTTTCCATTCAATTCGAATTTCGAGAAATTTCGAAAATTAAAAAATTATACATTTTTTTCCTATAGCGACTTGTTCGAATTAAAACGTTATTTGGGAAGTAATAGTGTACACAAATGATTCCAAACAACCCTTTCGTTCTTGAGTCAAAAAACGCCCGTATACTAAATTTCAGCAAAATGTCTCGAAAATTACGTTCAGTAGCTGAAAAGCAAATCAAAATTGCCCGACATTCAGACAGACAGACGATGCTAAGGCCTGGCCTAATGGGGAGTAATAGTATAGGAATGATTGAAAACAATCCTTTTGCAATAGATTTCGTTTTGGGGTCAAAATGGACAGACATCAGAAAGACAGGCTAACGCTAATAGTAAACATCAGTACACTGCGTATACGGCGATGTTGTGAGTTGTAATGAAATATCTTTTAATCAATTTTTTTGAAAAGTAATTCTCAATATTTGACATAATTTTCAACAAATTTTTTTTTTTTTTCTAACCGATAAATGATTTTATTTAACTTTGGAAGCTTTTGTTCATAAATCTTTTAGAAATTGAATAAAAATTGCTGTACCAGTCCATATGAATCGTTTCCCGTGTTACTTTAACCAAGCAATTCTTTTACGGTTTGCACTGCCATTCCACCAAACAAAATGCGAATGAATGCATGTTTTATATCAAATGTATAGCAAACGTTTGTAAAGATGTTGCGAATATTATTTTCACAGTTGTATGTATGTATAGCTTCTTAAATAAACAATTTGTTTCATTTGTGGTGACGTTAATCATACGTACGTAGACTTTTGCAATAATTGTTGTTATTGTATTAAGCTATAAAAGAAATGGGGTCACTAACTATTTGGTACTCAGGAGATTTATGATCGTCTTTGATGATCGCAAAATCAAAGCAATAATCGAAATGGATTCACTAAACTAAACTAAAGTAAAGCATTCACACAAAAAGAAAGCTGATGAGCTGAGCTCTAAAGAAGCTGCGATGCCTTGTAAGTCTACTTCTTTCATTCGGATGCTGCCTCACTCAATGAAGAAATTCATTTAATTCATTAAGCAGCAGAGACAAAACTTCTATCTATCAAGCGAGAAAATAATTAGACTCGATTTGGATCACATTTTTCGAAATATATTTGATTTTTTCTTTGTATATTTAATCGAAAATGAAATAACAGCGCTACGAAGTTTATATGCTATGTGAGTGAACAGATTTAATTGATCTCTTCATTAAATTATTTAATGAAATACGCGGTGGTTTTGATTCTGCAAGTCAAACAATAAACAAAAATCTACACAAATACATTAAAGACTTATTTGATAAAACTCTTAAAACTAAACTCCTACCGTAGCCATAAGCAATGATTGTTTATAATAAAGTTATGTGGCTAACACAACACTTTTGCTCCTATATAATGTTTACTGACAAACTTCAATTAAAATCAAACATTTTATGAATATTTTTCGAGCTTCTACTAAAATATTAAACATATATATAGAGCTCGCTAATAACAAAGAAGTTGTCATTTAATTACGACCTCCATGAACTCCATGAAAAGATGGAGTTGCATTAAGCAACTGCCATAATTGCTTGAGTTTGTGCCAGAGTATTTAAACTCAATATACGCTTTTCAAGACATTTTCATAACATTATGATATAACATTATATTTGACGATCTCTTACAGTAAGAGTTCATCTGTGGCAGCTAACGATAAACAGCGATTTTTTTTGAACAAGAAATTATAAACCAAATCTGTTCTTTTAGGCAATATGAGTACATGTCGCGCACAGCGTTTGTGTCGGGACTATCTTGTGATATTTTATGGTGTATTTTGCATTTGGATTTGCATGCTTATCCATATAAAATTCAGCCGATACAAAAACTCAAGTCGATCGCCCATGCAATGTGCGGAAAATAGGCTGATTGGGTGCTTGAAGGACAGCGTTTGGATGACGATTTTTCGCAACGAATTTTCTTCAATTTCACTGATGATCTTCAATTCGCTGACTTATTTTGCGCTTGAGGGTATATAATATTTTAATCTCTTTCTGAAAGTGTGGTAGGCCCGTACCTTTTTGATAATGAAAAGGGTATGACACCGATCATCAATTTTGACATGATTGTCAATTTTTTTTTGGAGTGAAATTCAAGAAGTGGATGTTGAAACTATGTGGTTTGAACCGGGCGTTGCCACCAGCACACAACGCACTCTGTCTTGTCATTGTACGTGTAATTTTACGTTTTGATAATGATGATGTGAACTGGCCATCAAGATTGTGCGATTCTGAATTGAACTTTTTATTTTTATGAGAAGTTTAGGCGAACAATTCACAAACTCTTGTGACGCTTTAAAAGCGAACATCCATCAAGCTATGACCGCTATGGGCAAACAAGCCATCGAAAAGGATCTTGAAGCGATCCAGTCTTATAAAATGTCCCGTGGAGGATATATGAATGGTGTTGTATTCCATAAAATAGTAGAAACGTTCAATCAATATATTGAAGAAGCGATTTGATCCAATTATCAATTAGAAATGTCTTTTATTTACTTTTGCTTTCGGAACCATAAAATGCATAACACCATATATATGTTCGTTCGCTTCGTGTGTGACTGTATGTGACTGTATGTGATTTATATAGAAATAAAGATTTTCTTGTATCTTGTATCTATTCATCTCCATTTCCTTTACTCTTAACGTACTTCTTATTTAGTGTTCGCTTAGCTTATGTTACTTACTACTAACTACTACTATTGTTTAATATCAGTTATAATATTTTAATTTAACTGAAAAATCTAGATTTTAATTGTTTTGTTTACATACTTGTTGTAAAGCAATTTTGTCATTACAATCAATTTTTATATAAATAATTTACTGTCCTTTTACCCTGATCTAGCGGTCATTTATTAATTCCGGCTTCATTTTTCTAGAACTTATGGCTTATGTTTCTATTGCGATGTTGTTGTTGTTGTTGTTGTTGTTGTTATTGTTGTACTTTAGACGGGTTAAACGTAAACAATTAAATGCAATTTGCAAACAGGAAAAATTGTTACTGCAGTAAAAGGTAATTATTGTCTCCAAAAATGCTTTCCGTCTGTATGTGTTGTTTGCAGGGAATTATGAAAGTATTTGCAGACACAGTCTTCTTTCTCTCTCTTTCGCTCTTCTGTTTCTCTATCTCATTTATTTACGTATTGACTTTGACTGACGAGGTTCTAAGCAAAGCCGAGTGTGTAACTCGTCTTTAAAAAACGACAAAAAGAAAAAAAACTAGTTTCTGACTGGTGAGGTTTTTTTTACTCATAACAATGGAAACACATACACACACACATTAATATATATGTATGTATATATAGATATATATGAAATAAACAGTATCTTATGAATCACGATACCTTTACTTACTTCAGCATGTAAAATAAAATAAAAAAAAATGAAAAAAAAATTTTATACATTCTTTTGTTTAATATGAACATCAAACAATGTAACAACACAGACCGATGTTGTTAAGTATATTTGTTCGTGTGTGAGACTCTGTGCATGTTGGATGTTGATTCTGATGCTAAGAGAGGGCTTTGACTTGATGTTTTGTTTTTACTTAAGTGTATGCACTTTGGTTAAAAGTGTACAAAAAACTTATTCAATACTTTTTTTTTTCACTTCCCGCATCTCTACTATGCATTTAATGCATGTTTAAGTGTGTGTGTGTGTGTGTGTAGCGAATGCGTGCGTATCTATTACATTTTGACTTAAACTCATTTAAGTTGAATGGTTTGCACCTCTAATATGTATGCATTTTGTACAGTTATTCTTGAACAGGATGCATTAGGCTAACGTTTCGCTATTATTTTCGTTGCTGCTTTTGTTGCTTTGTTGTTGTTTGTTGAATGGCTGCTGCAATACAAGTTGCAAGCATTTCCTGTTAGAATTCTTGTTAATATTAAATGCTGCAAAACATGCTCTAATGATTATTACTGACTGGAATTGGGTTGGAAAGTTCCAAAAAAAAGAAAAAAACGCAATAACAATAAAAGCAATAACGCAGCGGCGCATCTAATAAGAAAACTACACTCGCTTAAGCCCAGATTTGGGATAAATATCAACTTCTTCTTATAGGAAATAACATTAATGTATAACGCATCAGATGTGGGAATAAAGATGTGGGAATATTAGTTTGGGGAAAAAGACATCCATCCAATCTTATATGAACTTCAGGACTTTATTTAACATTTCGAATTGGAAAATAATGGATTTCTTTTTCCCCAAACTAATATTTTCTTTCACCCAATCGTCTCACCGAACTTCATTTCCAACAGACCCAATGCAGTCTCAACGATTGTTCCTCTTAAATCCATTTATGGAACATGTGTGCAAATTTTTCAAATTTGTCTCAGGTAATACCTATTGCCCTATATAGAGCAAATTTCAAAGTCCAATAAAAAATTTTTCCGAAAGAAACTTAATATAAAGTATACATGATTGGAAAGGGTATTCATAAAGGATTTACGCAAAACAAGTTTCGTTTTTTCGCAGCTCTTGGTTTTGCCACAGTGGGCAAATAAACTTCCGATTTTTGAATGTCATATTTGACATAGCAGAAAAAGCTTTTTATATCAAATTTTACCTAATTAACAAAAATTGATGTTTTGTTTATCATATTCGTTCAAAAAAGTTCCAAAATAGTACTATTTTAATTATATTTGATGTAAATCCTTCCAAGACTTTGGTTAACAGCATTCTGTTAGTCGCCTAAAAGTTCTCTGTTAACAGTTTTAGTGTGTGTCTTTGCCAGTTATATTTAAACGTAACTTCACACCCTTAAAACTCTGCCACCCTAATCTTTTGTGAAAGTATTTGCATTTTGCTTAAAGCCTTCGTATGTTGACAAGATTAAATGCAGCAGCAACTAATCTTATTAATGGAACTTGAACGTCATTGGGGTAAGAATAATTCCATGATAATTGCGATGCTTCGATATAATTGAGTCAGAGCATACTGAAAGCTTTGAGCATAACGCACACTACAATGTGGATGCAAAGATACTCAACTCCTCCCTTATTCTCTCTCTTACTACTTCAATGACTCTTATTGATTGAAAAACATTATAATAAGTGCCAACGCCAATTCAATATTTTTTAAAGATATTTAACTGCTGGTCTGTTGTCACGATTATAAACAAACCAAGGTCGAAGAAGACACAGACCGACTTGATGTGGTCGAAAGAAATGTTAGTCAAAATATGGGATTACCTCGGGAAAAGCAATAATACGAATGTTGTTTAGGGGTTAAATGGTCGAATTTGAAAAACCTCTTACACTCAAAAATTGCACATGTTGCACATGTGGCACACATCATCCTTCAAGTGTCCGATTAAGTTTTGATGAAGTGAAAATTTTTGTTATCCTGAGACTTCAGCCACAGCACAGCTGATCGTTCCATATGAAAAATACTTTTTCCACAATAGGGGCAACAGGCATACCAGAAGTATTTTATATTATTTGTGTTGCTCAACTTTTTAAAAGCGAATTACGGGCTAATCTGCTCCATTTTTAGTTAACAAATTTGCAACTTGCATGATGGTACGGTAAAGGAAGAGAAAATTTTGGTTTTCCCAAGCACACAGTTATATTTCCATGTTTTTTTATTTTTGAAAAATCTGAAAAACATTATTTTACGTTCTCCAAGACTTATGTTCTCATACATAAAAACTCAAAAGTTAATAAATCTTTTCATTTAGTAAAAATAATTGTTATTTTTTAGTGGACACGAGACGGGAGTATTACTTCTTAACTTCAGTTTTTTATATTTTTTTCGTACTTTGCTTTAAAATTGACCTTCGCCTCCATTTTTTACGCATTTATGTGTTACCAACAATCATACTCGAAGGGTTAACAAGAATGTAAAACCTGCTTTTGCTTTTACCAGTTTTCACGATGTATGATTGAAATCTATTTCTAACTTATTATTGTCATATGTTTTTCAATCGATTCAATCGATTCAGTGATAAGATAATTCATACATACATACATATACATATACTGAATAGTATCGGAGAGTTAATGTATCGAATGCATGTAAGAGTAATAAAAATTAATCTAATCTATATGTAAAGAATAAAAGTATATTTTAAATCACGCTGCTGCTTCATTCTGGGATACCGAACTTCTTGAATAATTCTAATGAGGTAGAATATACCTTTAACGATGATTGATTGGTAAAGGTATGACATCGATGCTGTATGATGACGATGGGGCATACACCTCCCAATCTTGGGCCTCATTCGTCTGCAACGTCATCGTGATTACAGTACAAGGCAAGTGCCTGAGTGAGTGGTGGTTACAAAGCAGAAGAAAATTGTACACCAAAATCTATTTTTCCTTTTGATAGAATTCAGAAAGATCCTGCAAAAATATATGTATTCTACAGCAGAGTAAGCTTATGCATCGTTTTAATTGCATCGCTATCTATTTGTCCTTTTATCTCCTGTCATTACAAAAACTTTCCTGGCATCTATTTGGTTTACGGTTATGTAGCACCGAATATGTAACAACATCTTAGATGAGTGAAAACCGCCGATTTATCTCTGCTTCCAGAAACTCCCTTTAACTGCATACGGATTTTGTTGCTATTATCTTTTCCGCAACCGTATGGAAATAAAAAAGTTGTATTTTTACAACACATTAGGGAAGAAGACGATAAATAGTTAAGCGGTTTAGATCTTTACTTAATCTTTGGACTGTTGTAAAGGTAATCGCGTTCCTCCAAAATCTTACAGGATGTGTGTGTGTGTGTGTGTGTCAAGCACAAGAATTCTAAACTTGTAAGTTGAATTTTCTGAATTCGATCGATTCTGCAAAAGTACTGCTAATGATGAAAGCAAAGAAAGTATCGATAGCTTGCCAACTAGCGAAGTTACCTGATTTTCAATTCTAAGCACTTTCTATAGCAAAATTCTATATAAAACACCACTTCGGCATTTTTTTTTCCAATGCCCGCAGGTGACTCCTTTGGCAATTTCGTAAAGCAAATTCAATTCGTTTGGTATAATAAAAATAAAAATTTATAAATAATATGATAATAAACCATTGAACTTTCGACAAACCCCAGTTCTTTCGCTTAACCAAGTAATAATACGTTTCCCCACTACAGTACACAATGGGTGATGAAGCATTTTTTTCCTTTTTTTGCAAATATTTAGTGACTTGCCAAAGACATTGCATGAATGAATGAATGAATGAATGAATGAATGAATGGTAAGACATAAAAGCCGCCAATAACATACATAAGTGATGAAAAAAATCACTAAAACGGAACTCGATAATTGTATATGTATGTGAAAAAAAAAAAACTAATGACAAAAGTGTGAACAAAAAATCACAATTTATCCATAAGAAAATTTATTACTTCAACCAATCTTTTTTGCATTAATATGTGTGTGTGTATGCATTTACGAGGCTAACTCAATAAGTGATTGCATGGACTAATTTTAATGTCAATATGCGTAATTCACAAATTAAAAATTCCCTCAATGTAGGTTAGGTTATTTTTTTATCAAAAAAATTTCTAACGACTTTTGAAAGTAATTGACTTAACAACAGTTCCAAAATCGACTTACATCGTCGGATTACAGTATTACGGTTGTGTAACGAACTGATGACGAAAGCTTGTCTTTAGCCCGATAGAGCGAGGTCTCACAATCAAAATAATGAAATGTCCGGAAGACAGGCCTTTCTTATCCTTTATTCTTACATGCTAGAAATACGTAGTGATCAACGAACTTTAATGCCGAGAAAGACGATTAACACATTAACATCGGTTTTACTTTTCGATGCGATATCAAATAATTTCCAAGTATAGTGTGTTAAAGTAGATCTCATTGTATACAAATATGTAGCCAACTTTGTGGGCCCTTTTAAAAAATTTTCTCAAATGCAAAACATTTGCTTTGTAATCGTATTATAAAACTATTAGTCATCTTCGATTACGATCGCTACGATCTAGCGAGAAAGATGACACAATCGAAGACCATGTTTCAGAGATAACGGACCGGATGCATTGTAGAAAACTTGTTATGAAAATTGATTCCATGCGTTTGCGAAATTAAAGCAAACATTAAACAAAACGATTTCGAAAACATTTAAAAAGTTCCCTTACGTTTTGAACAGATCTCGAGGGCAAGTATATGTATGTTTTCATCTGAAAAAATGATATAAAACCACTGACTAGAAAAACTAATTAAATAAGAAAAGAAAAAAAAAAAAAAAAAAGAGAAAGAGAGAGAGAGAGAGGTTAAAACTTAATAAAATGTTACCAGCAACCCTTTTTCATTTATTTATACAACTACGCATACAACTAGGATATGGTATATATCTATCCATCTACATTTACATATATAACATATGTTTATAACTTAGTTTAAGGGCTTTTCTGTGAAACTTACCGACTTTAAGAAAACATGTTCGCGAGTGATGTCCTCAATTTGTGTAAGTTATTCACTTTTGTAGAATAAATAAAAAGTCCTTTATGTGCATATGCATATATGCAATATAACATATATTTTAAATATTGTGTGTGTGTGTGGGCACACGCAGAAAAATTTTTAATTTTTGTTTTTAATTCACTTTTTACCCATTTTGCTATTTAATGCGCCGTAAGGTAAGCAAAGAATATTATCCTGTGAACCATTCTGTCGTTTTGTATTTATTGATTTTTTTTTTTAATCCTTAATAACTAAAACCACCCTAAGGTATTTCATAGGATTTTTGGTAGAAAGAGAAGGCAAAATATACGAAAGCTAACACGGTAAGTTTATTAAAATAATTTCAAATAAAAATTAAGACAATTTTCAAAAGGAACTTTAACAGTCAAGTGTCTCTTCTAAAACGGTTTTGCATCCTTTAAGGGGCTGTATGTGTATATGTTTGCTCATTTCTTTTTTTTTGTTTGATTGTTCGTCAAGTTCACATTTTCACATTTTGCATGATTTTGGATTTGCTATATTATATATATTTTTATATATATATATATAAATATATATATATATATATATATATAACATATATGCATATATATATATATACATATATAATATATTAATTTTTAAATTTTATATTTAAGCCATGTTTATGAAGCTATGCTAAACTGAAACATATGTACACTTATATCCACACCGCCACTTCGTACGCGCAACACGGCATTACACACTTTAACTATTTTATAACCAACTCAACCGTTTGACGTTAAACTGAGAACTGATTGAAATTGTTGTTACAATGTTCTCAAAGAGTATAAATCTTGTTATTGTATATTTCTTTATATACACAAATACGCTTGTGCTCTGAGCCAATTACCGATCCGTATAACATTTGTCACATACATTTTCAAAAATGTTGCAAATCTTCGATTTTCTTTATTTTCGCTGGTGATTTTTAGATAATTCTCTTAACTTTTTTTCATCATGCATCTCAAGGTCAAAATTTGTGTTTAGCTTCCAATAGAAAAATTAATTTTTTACTTAATAGAAATCCATAACCTAATATTTTTTATATTCATGCATATATATATTTGATAGAATTAATGTCAACAGTGTTGTCGTCAGCACGTTGGCCTCCTAACAAGTGCAACCAATATATTCGATTATGTCCTATTAAATATCTTTGATTTGACTATGCGAATGCGATTGTGATTAAATAGACTATACGCTGTTAGTGATTATTAGTTCAACCAATCCCGAAATAAACATTTTCAAACCACTTATACAAACCACTGATTTGACAATACCGTTAAAAAGCGTGATTCTTGTCCTCATACGAGACATCTCTTTGTATTAAAATATTTGTTCTCTGTTTTTCTCTCTGTTATACGATTAAACTTAATTTTAATTTGTTTTGATACCGTTTTTCTTCTCTTTTTTTGTATCATATGTTATGGTTGCCATTATTATGGTATTAAGCAATACTAATACTCGACATTTGCTGGGGGGCTCACATTTATGTTACGTTTGCACTGTTATCACAGAAATGCAATGTAAAAATCACGCCCACTATAATAATATGCCCTTCAAATCTTACTGTGTCATTATAGAAACGATATTATAGGCAAACTGCGAAAATTGTATATGCAGGTGTTGCTGAATTTTTTAACATACACGTTTTTAGAGATTTAACTAAGCACTTATCAAGTTTGAATGGTTCTTATACTACATGTCATGTGTAATCTCAGAGACTTTACAAAGCACTTCGAATGTTTTTCAAAATGCAATATGTTATTTATTTACAAAACATCACAAATTGTTGCGATTAATTTTAAAACCCATATTTCGCGCCATATTCAATATACTGTGCAATTATTTTCTGTAATCTAATAAATAAATGACAAATATGAAGTTTCAAAACCTTACTTAATCATTTTTGATTAGTTAACATTATCAATATTTTAAATTATTCTCTGCGTTAAATATAAACTCTGAAGTTTACATTCTTTGGAATTATAATTCCTAAGTTTATGATAAGACTTCGTTTGAAGTTTGGCAATCCTCTCCTCATATCGTAACTTAAAATCGTAATCCATCTCGACTGTATTTTTTCCCCACCCCCACTAAATTATAGAGGATTAGAAAAAAAACACGAAATCTGTGCAAAATAATTTGCCGTGAAGAAATTTCGGAAAAGTTTATTAAATGTCGAATAAAATAAAATTGAATTGCAGTAATTTTTAAGAAAATGGTAATTTTATGCTGAGATGCAAATGTTCAAGATATCAGTGGACATAAAAAGCTATTTACGTTAAAATTACGCTAAAAAAACTGTTCGGAAAGTTCTTATTCACTTTGCTATCGTGCGAAGAGATAGATGAATAGCGGGACGGACATTGACAGTGGTATAAATACCATAAGTGATGTCGATATAATCCTAACAGGAAGGATGTAGTTGTTAGTGTGATTTATTGATTTTTTTTTTAAATTAAGAAGAAATTAAGAAAATCGCATTTGAAAAATAAAGTTAGAAATTTAATGAAAGAGAAATGAAACGGTAGAAGTAATATTGATTTTTCTACATGTAATAATAGCAATAACAATGAAACAATCTTCTTCCTGCAAAGAGAATACTTTTCAAAAGTCTCCCTAATGTTAAGAACAATGCAGTTTGACTTACTGCATATGTACGAAAAGTTTTATGTGTAACATATGTAGACAACAGACAACCACCTTGTTTGCTCCAACAATGTATAACAAGTCTACATTTCCTTAACTCTCAGCGCCTTACCAATGAACGCATTGTGCAGCAATTGCTGCAGCATCAGCATCAACCTCAGCCGACAGCATTAGATTGAGGATTATAAACTACTCAGCAACTACACAAACTGACATAGCACGCACAGTATATACGGAAGGAAGCATACAAATTTTATTTTTTAGAGGCCAAGTGCACGACTAGTTTGATTGGAATTTGCTATAGTAGTTTGCACTTTATTTGCCAAAGGATTATTTTTATTTTTGATGACATGCATATTTACGTACGTATGTATACAATAGGTGGCCGTGTTACCTTAAAAATTGTCTGTTCAAGGCAATTTCCTGTGAAACTTTAATTAATGCATAAGTTTGTGGATGAATTCATGTCAAATGCGAATAAATTTATCAATTTTGATCAAAGATGAGGCTTATGTGAATATCATGACTCACTTTAATTACATATGCATTTTATATTGAGATTCTGCGGTAACGTAAATGAAATAATAATTAGACTGTTGCTATTAATTAATTGATGTATCAGAGTTTTATAAAGTTTATAGTTGAGTCATAAATACAACGAACAAATCATAATACTGCGTATTTTTAATGATTTCAAGTCAAGTGTTGGATTATTATCTCTAATTAGGTACATTATAGCTAAAAGGATGAAGTGTATCAGCTTTAAAAATAGTCCTTATGTTTGGAGATACTTTCATGAAGAAACTCGGGAAGCTTCCCCTACTATTGTAATGTTTTACGTGGATAATGTCGTTTCTTTCGTAACACACCGGAATGCGTGCCAGGGCAACTTATAAGCTCAGGTTGCCCTATCATCGAAAGTTAAAATTTTTTACATAAATAAAAGGAAATTTCCTCGATTTACGAGTGAATAAATAAGAAAGTTACGCTTAGTTTGTGGCGAATCTTCGATATCTATCATCGAATATAAATTGTAAAGCTTTTTTCAATTACGGACATATTAAATGGTCAATCAGTAACTATTCACATTATTTCTTTTATTGAGATTGGCTTCAAATAAGAATTTAATGATGGTAATGTATGATAATATTTGTTTGATCACTTCTGACGATAGTAATTCTAAAAGCCGGACAATGCACACTTTGTACAAGGTGTACTTCTGAATGTTATAGTGTATAATACGAAATAGAAGAAGTAATATAACAAATTTTTAGTCGCTATTTTTAGGCACAACGTCTTCCACGATACAGGACTGACCGTTCTTGTCAAAATTCGTAAGTAATTTATCAGGTGATAGATGGAATTTCCTAAAATCCATGCCTGCTATAAACAATGCCTAATGGATTTGTGTTAACAGCCACAGAAACATTTTGCCTTCAAAAATATTGTATGAAGAAAAGGCAACCGTTTGAGTTTAAGATCTATTTAGTTAAAGAATGGAGAGGTTTTAAATCTTAATTTTTCTATGAGCTTTGAATTATCTTTTAAATCAAAATATCTAAGTGATTCATATGGATTACACCTGTCTGTTGACAAGAGTGAGACACATTAAATTTGAAAATAGGTGCCTTTCACCTCAAAACAAACAAAATAAATAACACAGTCTCGGAAAAGAATCACCATTTTAGTCGTATCAGTATTAATAAGTTATAGTGGGAGATGAAAATTATTGAATCCAAACGCGGGCTCGTTCGTAATGAGTAAAAAAGACGAAAGTGGCATAACAAATATCTACAGTGTTTGTAAAAAATATCAATAAAGGTCTATAAACATGAAGTAAAAAATGAATTTAATAAATAAAAAATTTGAGAATTTTAATTTTTCAAATATTACTACTCATGCTTTATGTATCAGCATTGTATTCATTTTATTCTTTTCATTCACATTTCAGCTCTATCGAAATTAAAGTTGCCACTTAGAATAGATTATTACGGTGAAGTTGAATGGAACCAAGTTTAAGTATGCCAATTCCTACGCATTAATAATAAGTTAATCATCGGTAGGAAAGGTAGCATTAGAAGACGACATGACTATATACTAAAGTTTGCTTGCAACACAGTAACAGATATTGAATTAGTCAAAACAACACATTATTGCTCTTTTGCCGCTATAGAAAAACAATACTTACTAAGCTCGAAGGAAACAGCAAAATTTAACTAAAATTCATAAGCAAAACTAGGCAAAACTGAATAAAACCAAATACATAAGGATAACATAAAACAGAGACACGATACCGAGATGAATAGTAGTGACGGCAGTACAAGTGAATTAAAAGCAGTTTGCAGCAACACTAACAATGTAAATACAACAACACGGAATAGTTATCCTTTAGCGTCGTCACATCTGCCTACATCATCATCAACAGTGGTGGTGACGGCGGTTGATAGTTCTTGCAGTCTCCCCAAATCACTATATCATGGTGCTGCGGCAATAAGTGGCGGTGGCGGTGGCGGTGGCGGTGGCGGTGGCGGTGGCGGTAACAAAATGTCAGTAAAAGATATTAGTAATGCTACTAATAGTGCAACAAACAGTGTAGTGGATTATGATGATAGCGGAACCTCTGTAGGTAATGGGGTGGGTTTTAGTATGGTAACAAACGATGGTGTTGGTGTAGTAACTGTGGGTGGAATGGGTCCAGCAAATAAACCTCAAGAACGTTATGTGTGGGAAATGCGCGCGCGCAGCCCGAATGTGACACCAGCAAGCACTGTGCTCAATTCACCAGATCTCAATAACGATATGCAGTATTCTTTACATCCTCATCAAAGGCAAATGCAACAAATACGGGTTGGTCGTAGCCCCGGTAGCCAATTTGAGCAGCACAATATACTGCCACAAGTGAGAGAAAATAAAAAAATAATTAAAAATCGATTGTTTTCATAAATTCTTATATATATATAGGGCTTAGCTTCACCGGGTTCTCCTACCGATGTAGGCAAAGCTGACGGTCAATGTGTACGTGATGGTGAAATAGTTGTGTTTGATGATATTGACACCAACTGGATGAATAAGACAAGTAGCAGTTACACTTCAAATCATAACAACAGCATACGCGATGTCTTTCATGGTAATGAAGATGTTCTAAAGGTTACCAAAATGATTGGTCAGTTGGCGATAGCTGAGTATGAGGGTTCACCTAGACGTTTTGGTAATCAGCCATCAATAAAAGCGAGTTTTCCGAAAAGACCACCTGGTTTTCCGCAGCGTGTATCACCTTTGTCCTCCATGTCACCACAACAACAGTTGCAACATCAAGAGCAACAAGAAGCTGCACATGCACGCCATCAGCAAATGCAACAGCAACATCAATTTTATGCTCAAGCCACTTGTGGTGGTGGTTCGGCTATAGGAGGCAGTGCAGCCAATTTGTCCAATTCCTCTATACTTCTCAGTCATAACACCGATAGTCACAAGTCTGTAGGTAATCTTATAGATATTGACGCAGATGACGGTGATGCGGTCACTGGTGGTGCTTCGGCTACTCTAATATCCTCTTATAATGAAACATTGCAGTCGAAAGTGCGGTCGCCGACGTTTGATTATTTGTACGAGTTCTCAGAGACGCGTAAAGTGTTGGAGGAATTTTTCAAAGCGAATGCCGATGAAGAAAAGCGTTTTACTGATTTTACCGAAAGTGCGGATGATTTGGGTAATTGTGTAAGTTGTCGTATCGGAAATATTTAGATTTACATGCACATTATTAATTATTAGTATTTTTTAAAGGACGCTCATAATGATTTCGAAATACAGCAGCAACTGCAAGATGACAGTAATAAACATATCGATAAGGCTTATATTGGTCAACGTTTAGCTAGAATACCAAAGGATGAATTATATATGGTGCACCGCTCTCCTAAAAAGCAACAGGTCAGTTTAACTGCGTTACTTAACTGCGTGCAAATACATTCTCGTTCAGTATTTTAAAACGCATAGAAGATAATAAAAGATATTGTTCTTCAAAAAGAAATTGGGTTGATTCAAATGGAATTATAAGGAAATAGTTTAAAATGATTTTAAATAAGTGACATTTTTAAAAATTGTAGGCAAACATTTTTTAATTGCAGCGTACGATTCCTTAAAGTTATTGAAATAATAATTAAAAAAATATTTATTAAGACGGCGTTTGTAATTTTCAGGCTTACTGATGCATAAATTTCGTAAAAATAAAATTATTTTTATATTTCTGTGTAACATTTATATTCACACATTTAATCTTTATAACGACAACGTATGCGCATCACTGCAAATGCTGCGAATTAATAGAAAACGAATTATATTTATAGCTACAGCTATACTCATACAGTGAAGAACAGAAAAAAAAGTAGAGCTATTGTTACTATAGAGTCTTTAAAGTTTCTATTTTTCAGAAGCAATCGCAACAGCAGCAGCAACAGCAACAGCATTTACAACAGCAACAAATGTGTGATAATGTATACAATGATAGCAACGACATTGAATTGTATATTGATTCCAACAGTCGCAGTAGCGGTGACTTGGCTGACACTGAGTTGGAAGCGAATTTACGACGGCATTCGCGCAATTTCACTCTATCTCCTGAGACTACAGATTACGATTCGAATTGCGGTGATTTGGACAGCTTGTCAAACGATATTAATTGTACAACAGACTTTGGAAAATTATACACCAGTATGCCGGTGCTAGAGGATGGCCTATCAAGTGGTCATGCTTCGGATACAGAAAATAATTGTCATAAATATGAGACAAATGGTGATGGCAATGAAGGCCGTAATGATAACGCAAGTAATGAGAACGGCGGTGATAGCGACATGGACACAGGTGGCGTTGAGCTAGAAAAACAAACCCATTATCAAAATAAGCAACAAGACATGCTCGAACAAAATAAATATAATAATAGTTTAATACAAGAATACTTGGATAGTAATTGCACAGCCAATGATGTTATTGCGAGCTTAATGGAAATAGGTGTTGATGATGAGACCTTAAAAGCACGTAAAATTCAACAACAAATACATTGCAGTGATTTAGTTCTTTCCACAAAGGGGGATTGTTGTAATACATCATCATTTAATGACAGCCACGAATTGAATAATGGTTCCAATTATGAGCCAATTTATACTTCTATAACAAAGCAAACACCACCACCTCCTCCTGCTCCTCAACCTCACCGCCAAATGCGCTGTAAATTACCTGGCCGAGCCGAATCGGTAGAGATTCAAGAAGCTATGAAAGAAATAAGATCGGCTTTGCAACGAGCCAAGACACAACCGGAGAAGTTAAAATTTTGTGATGAAGTGTTGCCGCCAGATCCCGACTCCCCTATTTGGGTACCACGAAAGACACAAATGGAATTAAACTCTACTCCAACTAGTAACATGAAAGCATTAAACAATTGCGATGAAGAAGAACAGGACACGGACTTAGAAACAGATCGTTTATTAGGACAACAAAGGACAGACGATCAAGATTTTTTCGAAGAAAAGGTAAAGCCTTTACTCTTATGAGAACGAATGAACGTTTTTCATTTGTCACTTTCACTTGTCTTTTCAAATTATAAACAACAATTTAACAACCTTATGTTTTTGACTTAATAGAACATATGGCCTAAAACTTCACGTCTTAATTCGACTCTTAATTCAAATGAACAATCACCCTCAACATCTGATGTTACGATGCTTACTTCCAATTCATTAAGTTTGAAACCGCAATCATTTTCATCGGCTACCATACGTCAAGGCATTGGTACTTCTTTAACTCCTAATACTCCCGATCATTATCAAGTTGTGGGCAACGCTGATGTGACCTTGACATCTCCCGAAAAGCTGCAATATACTAAAAGTCCTACTGGTTCTATAAAATCTTTGAAAGATTCAAGTAACCATGATAAAAAATCGAAGACTCGTAATAAAGAAGGTAAGTGTGGAGGAATAACTCGCCCTCCCAACATTCCCATTCTCTTAATGTAAATTAACATAACTCTCTTCATTGTACTTATGCGCATCTCTGTTGATATGAATATGGATGCAATGACTAATTTAATGGGAAAAATGTTTGTGTTGTTGAAATGTAAGTTTTTAATCAATTTTGCTGTAAAATAGCTTCTGGGTTTGGTGTTGCTTAAATGGGAAAGGGATTTCTTGTCCGAACTCTGCTGTCATATTTTTTATTTGTTCTGTTGGCCTGATACAATGAGCCTTCGGAATTGAATCATTTTTATTTATTTTGTTAAAAACTTTTTTTATCAAACAAAATTATTAAAAATTCCGGAAATTTTTCTTTGCAAGGTCTTTTGAATCCGCTAGTATTGATCGAGGGGGTCTTGTTTCGGGCACGTTATCTGGGGTCTACACAACTGGTGTGTGAAGGTCAGCCTACAAAGTCCACTCGTATGATGCAAGCCGAAGAAGCCGTGTCACGCATTAAGGTTAGTATTCCTATTGGGTTTTTATAGTTGTAGTTAATAGAAGCTAGAGAAGCTGTTAATAGAAAAGATTATTAGAATTATCTCACTCTCTCTTTGCAACTCAATAAAAGATTTTTATGTAAATCTCCACATTTTTGTACTAAATGCTGCTATCTTGTTAATGAATAAATGCTTGAATTTGTAGGCTTTGGTAAGTTGTTATGCTTAATAGTTCTCTAAAATTGAAGAAACGCAATTATTTGATATGTTGATATTCAAATAATAAAATTACATGTTTTGTGATTTTGTTCTGCTTGTCCGTTTTCCTTAGGCGCCCGAGGGCGAAAATCAACCCTCAACCGAGGTCGATTTATTCATATCAACCGAAAAGATAATGGTCCTCAATACTGATTTAAAAGAAATTATGATGGATCACGCTTTGCGTACCATTTCCTATATTGCCGACATAGGTGATTTAGTAGTATTAATGGCACGCAGACGTTTTGTCCATTCTGAAAATTGTAATTCTGGTGCTGATACCGAGGCAACAAACACAGCCATAAATAATAACAGCAATGGTAGCAATAAAGATAAAGATGTTAAAGAAAGTAATGCCAGTGGGTCAAGTAGTAATAAGCATAACCGTACGCCTAAAATGATATGTCATGTCTTTGAGAGTGACGAAGCTCAATTTATAGCTCAATCCATTGGTCAAGCGTTTCAGGTGGCCTACATGGAATTCCTAAAAGCCAACGGTATTGAAAATGAAAATCTCGCCAAAGAGATGGACTATCAAGAGGTGCTTAACAGTCAAGAAATATTCGGTGATGAATTGGAGATCTTCGCTAAAAAGGAGCTGCAAAAGGAGGTGGTAGTACCTAAGGCAAAAGGCGAAATTTTAGGTGTGGTCATTGTAGAGTCTGGTTGGGGTTCAATGTTACCAACGGTAGTAATTGCAAATCTAATGTCTGGTGGAGCGGCAGCCCGTTGCGGCCAATTGAATATCGGTGATCAATTGATAGCCATAAATGGTTTGAGTTTGGTTGGCCTTCCGCTGTCAACATGTCAGAATTACATACGAAACGCGAAAAATCAGACTGCTGTTAAATTTACTGTAGTGCCCTGTCCACCAGTGGTGGAGGTGAAAATATTACGTCCCAAAGCCCTGTTTCAATTGGGTTTCAGTGTACAAAACGGTGTGGTAAGTGTGTTAGGACAATAGAAGTTTTAAACTTTTTCTGTTTTCAATAGTTAATATTAATTTTTATATCCAAGATCTGTAGCCTTTTACGCGGTGGCATAGCTGAACGTGGTGGTGTTCGTGTGGGTCATCGTATCATTGAAATTAACAATCAAAGTGTGGTGGCTGTGCCACATGACACCATTGTTAAGCTCCTGTCATCGTCAGTGGGTGAGGTGAGTGAGTTTCAAACCAACTTTTATTTTCTTCTTAAGTTAATGAACTTTTTACTAAATTATTTTTCTTTTTTTTTTTTAAATCAGATTTTAATGAAAACTATGCCTACTTCCATGTTTCGTTTACTTACTGGTCAAGAAACGCCTATTTATATTTAAGAAGCCCCGCAAAATATTTAAAAACAAAAGAAGGATTAATTTAAATAAGATTAACAGCCAGAAGATAAGAGTTATTCTCTTTCTTATCTTTATACTTACCCACGCATACACTTTCTCTAATCTATATGAAGAAAATTCCAATTCTTTCACTGGCAGCAAATATAAATATTAAATCAAGCTTAACGAAAATTTAGCTCATTATTATTATTAATATTATAGTAAAATTGGCTCAACAAGCTTATTTCGAAACCAAAAGGAGAAAGGCTTAAAAACACTCTTTATACAAATTGAAATTGAAGAAGCATTTATTATAAGTTGTTTTTGTATTAATTTCATTTAAAATGAATTAAGAGATATAACCCCTTCTTCATCTTAACAAAATCGAAACACTAACACTTCAAAATAAAGACTGACATATTGAGTTGAAAGGGGAATACGAAAAACAACAATCAACAACAAGCTTAAAACAAAAATATACTCATTTATAAATAAAACAAGCTACGGATTCACTCTCGTATTATTATTATTATTATTATTAAATAATAAAATAAAAACTAGAATAAAGATCACCCTCAACAAAAATTAACTGCTGCACTCTATTTAACAGAAGACAACAACATTCTCACATTATTATTATTATTAGATATTAATGAAATTGTTATTTATTTTTATTTAATTTATTGGTATTAAGCTATTATTTGATTTTATTTAACTATAGTGCCATTATTTGTTTTTATTAATTTTAAATATATTTTTACGAATTTATTTTCATTATTGAGGCAATTTCTCTTAAGAGAACGATTTTTCAATTGCAATACACATAAATAAATTTTATTTATAAACGAATAGTTCAATTTTATATATTATTCTAATTGTTTTCATTATTTTATATAAATTTTTCTAAAAATTAAAAATACCGAATAACAAAAAATCTTAGAAAAAAATTGTTGTTAAATCTTGAAATCTTTGAAAATTGTTTGACGAAAATGTTTTTCATAACTAAAATACGTTTCTTTTTTTTTCTTTAAATAATTTATATATAGAATTAATTTCTTTTTGTTTTTTTTACATTATACGTTGTGTGGTATACAAAATGAAAAAAATGACAAAATTTTTCAAAAGGCACTGCGTAATGCTTTGAAAAAAAAAGGAAAAGTCTCATATACAGAATGCAGAAATGACCAGTTTCTTGTAATGATGCCTAATCAGTAAATTCTAATCTTCACCAATACTCTTCGCAAATATTTTTTATTTCTATTTAATGGTTGGTGGAATTTCGAAAGTTAGAACATCAAAGGAAACTAATAAAAAAGTTATGATATGATATCGCCAAAAAAGAAGCAAAAGAGGAGGTGTACATATGAATTTTATTAAAAACTTATTTGAAATTTGACAATTCTCAACAATGTTTTCAAATTTTTTCTTCTGATACCAACCGTTTCCTGTTTATCATTTATTTGCAACGCATAGAAACACTTACTCATCTGATCAATGTAGAAAGCGAACTTGGTTTAGTCTCCACACTGTCTGTTAAAATTGCGATTACAACATCAAGCAAAGTTGTCTTTAGTTTTTCTTTCCCTATATAACTAAAAAAAAAAGTCAATAGTTTATCTTTTTTTGAGGATGTCAGTATACAAGATATAGTTTTCCAAAGGTAATGAAGCAAACAGTGTAATAACCATTATTGATGACCTTCTTCGTTTAAAGACTAGTTCGTGATGCATATAAAATGCTTCGGTATAAACTGAATAGAATTTCTTTCTTCTTTATTTCAAGATTCTTTTTGTTTGATTTTTCAACATCAGAAAAAGAGCAGATGATAATAATTTTGGTTTTATAAAAGAAAATTCTTATATAAAATTAAGTAAACATTCTCTGCGTTTCTTTCTTTCTTGATTACCTCAGATGTATATATATATATATATATATAATATATAATATATAGAAAATTCACAAAACTTGAATCAAATTCTTTTTTTCTCAAAAAGCAATAGGCGTGAATTTTAAAGTAAAGCGAATTTTTCCTTTAACTTTTTTTTTTTTTTGGTTTTCAATTTAAATCAAGATTTTTTTTCATTTCTTTTCTTTTTATTTTTCTAATTTAATTAAGCAATTTTTTAAAGCTTTAAGGAAATCAGCAAACCGTTGAAAATAATAAAACATTTCAGTCCATGACAGCAAACAAAACAATAATTATACAATATTTATATTTACATATATATATATATATATATATATATATATATGTATTTATATATATATATATATATATATTATTTTAATGCAACCAGACGTACATACATACATACGTACATACACTTATAGACTTTCGTACATACATATATTCAACACAAAACAAAAAAGAGCTTATTTTCATAACACATTTATAAAATAAACGGAAATTATTATGCGATCATAACACAAACAAAAATAGGCTTGAACAACAACAACAACAACAGTATATTTACTATAATAAAATGCTAAAAATCGAAAAATTCATTAATTTTTGATACGCTAACTTGCTAAAAAAAAAACAAAAAAAGTACACAATTATTATTATTACTATGAAACTAAACGAAATATTAAAGCAAATTTAAATTTAAATAAAATTATCACTAAAGCCTCATTTAATTTCATTGAAAAAGTGATTAGATTTTTTTTTTTTTTTTAAGTTAAAAAAACTTCTTCGCCCGTCTTTTCATATCAATCTTTCATTTCATTATTATTGTGAAATTAAATTAATTAATAAAATGTTATAAATATTTTGGAAATGAAGCGTAAATAAATTTAACAATTATTACACTAAACGAAAAATAAGAAAAGAATAATGGTGCACTTCATACACACTCATCAATAAAAAAAACATTCTCTTTTTAAATAATAAAGCCACTCAAACCAATCCTGGAGCGCAGCTTTTAAATAAAAAAAAATATATGAAAATAAAGTAAATGAAATGAATTATTCAGCAAAAAATAAAACTTCGGAGACTTTTATTCTATAAATTGAGAGCAACTTAATTGATCGCTCAGAACAATTAAGCAAATCAGTGACTCCGTTACATTGAGACATCCTTCCATGGATGTTCTCGTAACATCTAAATTCAAGGTATAGGTATAAACCGAGAGCAAGTTAAGAGGAACTAATAACCCCTTATTTTAGCAATCAATTCAGAATTACTTTCCAAATCGACTTAAGCTTCTTTGTCGATGGAACGCGTATTCCTGTTGTTTTGTGTTCAATGCAATAAATTTGGAAGAAATTTGGTACACTGAAGTGGTTCGTCCATAAACGAACTCTATCGAGAGTGCATTGGATCGTACAATTGTAATGATCTTTTTCCTATATAACGCTTTAGTTTGAAAAAATCGTTTGAATTTTGAAAATTTGAATATTTTAATATTTCTCGACAAAAATCGTTAAAAAGTACTACGTTGGTATACTAAACACGGATGGAAAAAATTGAGATTTGCTGGGATTTCTCAAGATCCAATTTTGATAATTTTGTGATAAAAGTTAATGCAGAATAATGATTTGATTTGTAAATTGGTTTTACTCAGTTTCTATCATATAGATCGGTCATAGGTCGGTTCAGACTTTTTCTAATATAAGAATTTTCATGAGAAGTAAGTCTTTATATGGTAACAAGGTCGGATTTTTGGTATTCTACATGGAAGATTAATGAAATTCTTTAGCAAAAAAATTAATTTTACTAAATTTGGACCAGGTGAGATTGCAACTTGATTGGATAGGAGCAGTTAAGATCACACTGCTAATGGTTTTCCAGACCTGCACTATGGTTTTTTGAGCATTCAATACTTGTGTGGTATTAATTTTTAATCACTCTTCACGGTTCAGAGAGTGCAGCCTCTTTCACATTAAAGAAGAAAAGTGAAGCTTTTAATTTTGGACCTTATTTTTAGCATAGAACTTCACGTATTCAAAACTTGAAAAAACTATGTTGTATTTACACATCAGCAGGATAGGTTCTATTTTTGTGCAAAGTTTGTGGTGAAGTATTGACACTCATAGACAAAGGAATACGCTCTAAGGTCGGTAATGATTTATTTGTAATGATTATTTGATAAATTTATAAACATTGATTCCAATTTTAGCATTGTTCGTGGTATTCGCGACATTTGATCTGCTTTTGGTTTTCGAGTTTTCCAAAGTTGAAAAAAGTCCGTCTCACAAATGTGCTTTCCATCAAATAATATATAATAGAAGATATGGATGTAAGCAACTTAAGTGTCCACTACTAATGATTCGTGTCAAATTTTCTGCTTCTTCTTATTCATTTAATGCAATTCTAATAGGGACTTGTATCTTTCACAACGACCAACGAGTGATTCAATGAAAGCAATCTAACGGCTGATCTTAGCATTGGCAGTAATCTTAGTAACGATATTTTAGTGTTAGTTCGTTCAATTTCGAAAATTTTCTTAAAAATTTTTCCGTTTATAAGAAAAGCAATTGAAACGAATATTGTAATTATTTGGGCCCCTTGTAACTAACCGCTTATTTGAAAATAAAAGTGGAAAAATCTTAAACATAGAGAACATACTGACACATTAATCTTAGATTTCTTTTATACACCGTTAGTTTTCTATTTCGACTGGAAAGATTTTACTTGACTACCTACGTTTTATTGTAGCTCACAAACAATATGTCTGGCGCGTCACAAAAACTGATAAAAGTCGTTATCAAAATAGAAGCGTTTTCTTTCGATCGAAAAAAAAGAAAAGATAATCACTTGATGTAACGACTACTACAGGTTCATGTATATTTCAAATTGTTTCTTACGCATATATGGCTTTGTACTTGTATTTTAATAGATATACTATATATGTATATATATACAGATTATATATATGTATATACACATACTATAGATATACTATATATATATATATAAGATACTCGTATATAAATAGGATCGCTTCACATTATAATTTAGTTTATTTGGGCAGTATGGGTATGTGTGTGTGTGTAATTTTTCTTTTGCTATGCGAACTGGAGGTAGAAATCGTCCAAAGTTACTGCCGGCCCGTGCTAGTAGAATACACGATTCACCATCCGTGTTCCCTACCCACTACACACACTTCGTCGACAATCAGTGCCCTATGTCTGGTAGGACCTTAGTGGAATATTTTATGTATTAATTTCCATTACCTTTCACTACCCGCTGTCTTTGCGGCCTTCGTTGTTCTCGAAACACCTTGTTAACGAAGCTATTCGCCGTTCCCCGTGTTTCAGGGTTTTCGGCCATGCCTGTGTGTGTGTGTATGTGTACGTAGCGTATTTTTCCATTTAAATTGCGCAATTAACCAAATGAAGCCAATAGAGCTTTAAGTGATAGGTGCACGAAGTTCGTATTATAGGGCACTTGTCGTTTTTTTTTTTTTGCATTTCTGCTCCTATGCATTCATTATGAGCATTGAGTTTTCTCAGATGTATTAGTAGCAGTAGCAGTAGCAGCAGTAGTAGTAAAAAGTAATGGCTAAGTAGTGTACACAAGATAAAAATATGCAAAATCAGCCGGGTGTGTAAGTTTCTTTCCGTTTGCATTATTTACGTATTCATGAGATAGCAGCTGTTCAATGGCTAATTTAGAAGGCTTTGTATAGAATTTAAAAAAATACTAATATAAAAAATTGAACTCAACGTTGCTTTAGATTTTTTTTTTTTTTTTTTTTTTTTTTTTGACTGTACTGTTCTTTACTTTATTGCAGTAATCAATCAATTATTATAAATCAATCATTTAAGATAAGTTTTTAATTTATTATTCCTACCATTGAAGAGGTAAGAGGTATACTAATTTTGTCCTTTATCCTGTTAAGCAGCTACGAGTGTAAATTTCCCTAAAGTATTGTGCAAAAGATTTTTTTTTGCCTTCTTTTTCTTTTAATATGAAGTTCTAGGAAGAGAACAAACTTCATCTGCTCTTTTCACTTTTGCTCGTCACATATTTTAGCATTCTAGCGCTAATATGTACTGTCTTTATTAGCAGGTCCTTGTTACTTGTCAAAAAAATTGATATTTTCGAAAAAAAAAATAAATAAATAATTTCTGCGTTAATCTGGTTGGTTATCTGCTGGAAAGGGCACATAATCTCAAAGCTGCATGCAAGGATGAATAACTGCTATATCGCAATCCTATCTCCCTCCGTAGAGAATATTATTTCGTACAAGAAACGCAACTGAACTATTGGATAATTGCTAACTAACTATCAATTGTTCTTTTACGAATCATCAAAGATGACTAATGACCTACATTTTCAAGGTTTGTGTCTTTGATAAAATGAAGGATTGCGTTTTTTAACTAAGTTACAATTCACCGCAGAGTAAAACAGAAAAACGGTAAAGTAATTATAAAAATTAAATAATAGCAAAAAACATATACATACATATACATATAGATACCACAAAAAGCAGACACACACATACAAGTCTTATTACCGCATAATTAACAAACTAAGTTATTGCTATTAGCTATCATGAAGTGTATCTACATAGTTGCTAAAAGGATGCGAAGGACACAAACTAATGTAAGCATATTCTCGGTTGGTAATGTGTTTTAAAGGACGTAAAAATCGATAAGAAAAACCTAATTTCATTGCGAAATCATAGATCTAGCATCAAAATTCCACATATATACACCATCGACCAGACACTAAATTGTTTTCACAAATTTTAGAAAAATAACTAACATGTGGTGTGCGTTTTGTTTTTTCTCTCTCATGTTAATATTAATAACAATAGAAAATAATTTTAAATAGTCATTTGTCAGCGCAAATATTGCATTCACTTTATGTATTGGTATTAGCTTGCATGCACCGAAAATGGAGCCATTTTTTTACATTTGTGTCATAAAAAAAAAATTAATTAAAGGATTTACCGTAGAAGTGAAAATACAAGTCCTAAAACACCTAAAAAGATTTTTTTCAGATTTTCTGATATTAAAAAGGAGGGCATGGCAGCGCTCTTGAAACGATCCTTTGTTTATATCTACCATTGAAGGTGAGGAGTCTATCCATCTGTCTGTCCGTCCAAGTAATATCTGTAGCAAACATTCTCCTGGCCAGAAAAATGAAGATAACGGCTTGGAATTTGGTAGAAACATTGGAAGTTCTTTCACATATATTGCTATTGAAAGTGAGCCAAACCGACCACAGGCCACGCCTACAGTATAAGCTAAAAGCACATTTTGTTTCTGGGTGTTCTGCTTTGGCTTTGTTCCACGGTATTCCATAAAAATAAAAAAGCCTGCCACGCCCATTCATTAAAATTGAATTTCTCCCCCTTTCTTTAAGATAAAGGTGGTTGGTTTAAAAGATTGTTCGTACTAATTTCGATCTACATATGTAAAAGAGTTCTTATTATAGAAGTATTGATATAAATATTTGTTACATTAACCTGAACCTGAAAAAGCTTAGCACAGATGTAGTCGTGTAAGTCAAATAACTCGTTAGTTATTAACAATAGATTGAGTAATGATCGATATTTAAGATAGTTTTTAAGGTAAACCTGGTTTTGCAATTTTTTGTTTGATTTCAATAATGACGTGTGTACTTGTATTATAACGGGTTAGCAGGTTAAAAGCAGTTAGTTTGTCTCCTCAAGCTCAACACTTTGCAATTATTTTAATTTATATATAAAAGAGTATACATGTATTGATGTGTTTTTTGTTCTTCTTATAAACGTGCCCCCCACACTTATGCTATAATGAAGAAAGAGAGAGAGAGAGAGAGAGAGAGAGAGAGCAACAATAAGCGGAAGTAAATAAATTTTATTGCCCGATTTTAAAAGTAAAGTACAAGCAATTGTTGCCTTTTAGTTGTGAGCGATTTTATATCATCACTTGGTCCTGAAATGACTTTTGAAAAATGTGTTGGGAAAAGCAACGAACTGCTGAACTTTCTCTTTGACTTATATTTTACAGTTAATAATAACAGCAACAGCAACAGCAACAATGAATTATGATGTAGTAAAACATTTTCAACATTTATACTCACTCACTCATACAGTCAAAGAACAAATGTAAGCAGCATATCATCGTTCGTAGAACGAGAACACAATCGTTGTATATTTATTTGTATGTTTGTGTTTGCGGGCAAGTGTGTACAACTAGTATTATACGTGTGCTTTTGTAAATAATTTATGTACGTGTAAGTTTTATATAAATGTTGGTCGGTCGAGTTTACGGCCAGACCAACCACACAATTGCACACAGTTGGACATTTTGTAACAACAATTGTGTCATTTATTTATTTTGTTATTATTTGTTACACTAAATATTTGTTACAAACAAATTCGCCTGCTGCTAGTTAACTTTTCTATATGTTTCTGTGTGTTAGTGCGTTTATAACGGACATGCTTTGCATTTGCATGCAAAGGCAATAAAATATTACTGTTACTAGACCGTTGGTTTGTTGGTGCGTTTATGTTTAAACGTTTTACGTTTTATATCAGTTCGTATATATCTCTGGAGAAAAGTTAGCTAAATTAGTTTTTAGATTAAGTGCCAAAAAAACAAAAAAAAAAAAATAACACAAAATATATGAAATATTTCATTTAGCAAAGCAATCCGTTTTAGTTTCTAACGAAACGAGCAGTTAAGAGCCTTACGAAAATCAAAACGAAATTTCGTATAAATATGCAGCTTATAACGACTTACAACGAACGATTCTAGATATCAGGACAAAACAAATACAACACATATATATGTAGAGAGATGTTTTCAACAAGAGGTGTCATTGACAAAATTTCTAAACATCTTACAAACGATGATCTTACAGCCACTGACAGTACACATACAAAAATGGAAAACACCGGATCCATCGTCCAAACCATATTTCGTCCGCAGAATATTCAATTTTTTTCTTTATTTTCTTTTTTGTTTTTTTTTCCAATTATTGAGAAGAGAACTACAAATTATTATTATTACGTGTGAAAAGCCCCCATTTCATACAACAAATATATTGCAAACCATATCAGATGTGGACAACATTTCAAAAATTTTCAAAATATGATACAGTCTTCTTCTTCTTTTTCACTTCCAAGAACTCAAAAGACTTTGTTCAAAAACAACTAACTGGTTGCGCCGTATGGCCTGGTGCTTAAAATGTCCGGTACATACGCGGAAGTAAGAACAGGACTGACTCCTGATGCGATAGAACGTAAATTGTACTTTGCTGCTGCTACTGCTTAGGAAGCAATTCTTGTTTGCTTTATTAAAGAAATCCAAAATAATATACCCGTTCGTCTCCTTACACGCGCACATGTACCATATAAAGCTGGCACGAACACCACCATCATCATCATCATCACTTTAAATGCATTTTTTTCATTTTCACAAAACTTTAAAATCTTTCGGAGCAATGAGAATTTTTCTAGAGACAAACATTATTTGAGATTTTTTTTCGTTCGGTAATTGCGTTTTTCATTTTTTGCTTCTTTCTATTTTGAAAACACGATCACTTATTTTGGATTCGAATCGTTACACAGGCTGATTGAACTGTTAAAGTATATTATTCGTTTGAAAGCTTCAGATCAGATATCCCTTTAAAAATGGGATTTTGAGTGCATTTTTTAATTCTTAAAAATTGAGAAATGATCGTAACTTATCCGTAAAAATCAAAATGATGAAAATTATAAAATATTTTTTTCATCAAATTACGGTTCTTAGCACCAAGCATCGTCATAAAATTTGTTACAAATATTTGTCAGGACTACATCGAAATTTGCGATAACAATAATCCCCAACTTGGTTCGACGTACGGAAAGAGTTACGCCAGTCTTAAGTACTTTCCACAAGCGTATAATTTCTTATGTGTTGTTAAACGGTCAAAATGGACTCATTGGTCATTAAGTGAATTAAGTGTTCGGAATCCTTAAAAGATTATATATGTAGATTTTAAAGTCTTTAGAAATTCAAAACATTTGCGACTGAGCTTTTTGTTTTCCGTATGGACTAAAATCACTTTATTTTATTAGGTCAGGTCTAATAGGAAATTTTGATTTAAATATAAATTGAAGCTAATCACCTCGTTGCCACAAATGCCAGCCCCTGGCCGAACTGGACTGATCAAAGGAATTTCAAATCGAACGTCGAAATTAGCGTTTTTCCCTTTTCCTCCTCACTTTCTTGATACTCTTCCAAAACCTGTTTTGAGAAGTAAGTCTACTTCTGCTTAATGATAAAGGATTTTAGTAACAATAAATTTTTAAATTCAGGCCAAGAGAATTTATATTTAAAAATTCGATAACATTTTTCGTTAAAATTGTTCGTGACGCCGGCGTTGTGCTCACGATTTTTGTAAAATCCAGTATCGTCGAGCAATGCGACAGACATAAAGAATTGATCGTTTAAATAATGATTTTATGCTGCAAGCGAAGCGATATATTATTATTATATACGATATTATATATGAGTATGCGTTATTTAAAATGCTTTGAACAAAATGACATGACATGCTTTTATCCGTAATGGTACTGACTAACTAGCTTATGTTACTAATAAACTTAATCTGAGCAAACTCTTTTTTTCGAATCAAGTATTTAGGGAACTTGACATGAAGGAACTACCAATTAATGATGATAAATTAATAATCTAAAAAAGAAAATTCATTTTTTTTTTTTTTTTGCCAATTGCACTTGCACCCACCTCAACAGCTATTTAGTTGGACTTTGAACTTAATGATAACAGTGAAAACAAAATTTTTAAGAAAAAATTTGAATTTGAAAAAAAAATTTTTAAGAAAAAAATTTTTAAGAATATTATGGTACTTTTGATTATGTGGTTTTCACGCAAACAACGAACATGTGAACTTTGCGCAGTCGCCTCTGTGCATTTTGGTATACTGTTGGGTTTTCTCGAATCCCCTGCGGTGAGTATAGCAATGATGATAATGGTGAGTATGTAACATTTTCATTTTAATGTCATCAATTCCTATTAAAGTTCTCTCAACTCTTAATCAATTTGATGAAATGATGTTTAAAGACAAAAAATTATAAAAAAAAATGTTTTTCATTCAACAGAAATCAACATTAAAATTAATAAAGGGATTATTTCAGCTCAAAGTAACAAATTTCAGCAAATATACGTACATACGTAGCTGACAGACTTAACAAACTTAATAGACTATTATTGCTTTACCGTTATATTTCGTTAGTATAGTGGTTTTATCGTATGTCTATGAAATAAAAAATTCATTCATTAAAATACTTTTTAATATGGATAAGATAAGATTGAGTGTGATTATCCGCGCATGCGTAAATGAAGCTAAAGGAGAAATAGATAAATTAGTGCTTTTTTTCCTTTTCTATTTTAAGGAGAAAATTAATGGGAACGGTTGAGATAATTGCTAGGGGAATGAAAAACCCGAAAAGAGATTTTTATTTCCGTAATAAGAGAAACAAAAGAAATATTATTTGCTTTTGATTTCAAATCAAATTGCACTAAATTGATGACTATAATGAAAAGGCAAACATTGAAAACTATGCTGTTACCGCAATATGCGCTCTCAAGGAGGATGACAATCGAAAAGAACACGTCAAAGGTTGGCATCAAAGGAGTGTACTAGAAAGGGACTTGATAATAATAAGCAAATAAAGTTTTGTATGTAGCTTTAAATGATTACTCTTTAAAATCGAATAAAAAATTTATTTTCAATTTAAAATTTAGTAGAATATTTTTTCTTTTAGTTCTTCTAAATTACTGACGAAAATATGACGAACAAATTTTTGTAGGTAACGACTTTTAATTGATCAATTGACGGGTAAACTAATCAGTATCGTAAAATTTTAGGAGACTTTGATATTTCATATCGATAATTAATACAAACCGTAGATTATTGAGGATAATATGTACTGAAATTTTGGGCTTCTTTCGACATTTTTCGTTCTCTTGTCCGTCTATTGTAAGTGTTTTCTTCCAGTCAGTTTTTTACATAAAATTTTACAACTTTAAAAGAGATAACCATAGGCAAACTGATGACCGAAAAAAGGATTAACCGGACAGACACACATATATAAATGAATGAGTGGATAGACAGTTAGAGAGAGATAAGTCCACTGCATAGTTAGCATGACGAGCAGACCAACTGACAAAGATTAAACAGAAAAGTGAAATAATGGCTAGATAGGCAAGCATAGGCAGGCAAATAATAAGATAACCACGTGGGCAAACTTATAGAGAGCTAAGCCCGGAAAGTGGCAGACGGTTTTACAAATATTTCTAATTGCAATGAGTTTCTCACGTTAATTAAGAACATATGTTATATTGCTTTACGAAATTCCATAGAGGTATTTTCCTTAATTTCCGATTTTTGAGAGTGTTGGATTAAATATACCATAAAAGCTTCAAAATGTTTGAAAGTATCCGAATATATGAACTTTTATCATGAATAATACGCATTATAATCTTAAATTTTCAAAACTTATTTTATATAATTTTCTGTTCATTTAAATCAACAGTAACACTTTACACATTTTAGATTAATGATATGCAACATTAAAATCATTTTCGCAATAATAATAACGAAATCATGTTTTACATATAAATCTGCAAAGACGCATAAGTAAGGCAAGGCATACAATTGAATGCAGGTAAAGCTTTATACTGTTATTCTATTCATAAAAAGCAGAGCGTAGTTGTTAGACAACATTTTTCAATATTTTTAATTTTCCACAAGGACGAACTTTAAGATATTCTTGGCTAGAGGAATTTTCAAGTTTTAAATTATTTATGATTTTTCTGTCGATTTCTGTCGATTAAGTGGTAAAGCAGTCTCTGGGAAAGATAAGGAAATTTTCCTGTTCTTTTCTTTTCTTTTCTTCTGCTTCCTTACCTTTTTTCTCTTTTCTTTTCTTCTGCTTCCTTCCCTTTTTTCTCTTTTCTTTTCTTTTCTTCTCTTCTCTTTTATTCTATTTTCTTCCCTTTATTCTCTTTTCTCTGCTTTTCTTTTCTTCTCTTTTCTACTTTTTATTTTTCGTTTACTTTCTTTTCTTCTGGTTTTTCTTTTCTCTTTTTTTCTTTTTTTTCCTTCTTTCCTTTTTTCATTTTTTTTCTTTTATTCTGTTTTCTTCCCACTTTTCTCTTTTCTTTTCTTTTCTTTTCTTTCCTGTACTTTTGTTTACTTTTCTACTCTTTACTTTTCGTTTATTTTTTTCTTTTCTTTCCTTTTCTTTTCTTTTCTTTTCTCTCATTTTCTTTTCTTTCCTTCTCTTTTACTTTTTTCCCCCTTTTTTCTGTTTTCTGTATTTGTTCTCTCTGTTCTCTTCTCTTCTCTTTTCTCTTCTTTCGTTTCTTTTCCTTTCCCAATCCCGATCCCGATTCCGAAGGAAAGGTAAGAAAATGACAGGGAAATTAAATAAATTTCTTTACAAACCCTGAGATGTACACTAAATACCCCTTGAAAAATCCGCCAAGAATGTATCCACTAAAAAAGCTAAAAAGCGAAGACTCCGACAACTGCAGTTTATTTTTAATGTTTTTTTTTTTTGCAAAAATCGTTAAAATGGCGACCAGTGCTTGTTTTCGCGGGTGGTGGAATTGAAACTAAAATATGAAAATAGTTCCACGAGTCTTGAGTATGCTACTAACCACTGCGGAACCGAAATTCCCCTCGCAAATGTTGTGTCTTCCCATTCTATTGCCGCCGAATTCCGGAATTCCGTAAAGTGATATTCGCAAACATTCTTTTTTGGAATAAAGATGAGATCGTACATATTGATATTTAAAACACATTAACTGTTGAACACATTAAATGAAGAAACTAATCTTAATTCTACATATAAGCAATTGTGTGTGTGTGTGTGAAAAGAATTTGAAAAAATAAAACGGTTTGATCTGCTGCACACACGCATATGTTATTCAATTTCGATGGAGGATTTCATTAAAAGAAAAACTCGTTTTATAAAACATTTAAAGCAATTGACCTCAATCTGAGGAACTCATTATTTATCATTTTTTGAAAGGCAGTTTTTTTTTGAAGACATTGTTTCCTAAAGAGTGCTAAACAATATACAATATTCGCTGTCTCCAGTTAGATCTTTGTTCAAAACATCAAACTGATTAGGATTAAGCTTATGTTGGAGGGCAATAAGAAAGCATTTACAATGGATTACGTTCTAGTATTTCATGTCATAATACAGAAACAGAAACAGAAAAATAAAAGAAATAAAAACAAATGAGAGGAAATTATATCGAATATCGAATTACAACGAATATCGGATACCTTTCATGTAAGGAAAAATTTCTACAAAACTTAAATGTTTTATTAGATTGATTAGTAGTAGTAGCAGTAAGAATAGTAGAACCATTCAAATACTAAATTATACTATGGGTCCAGAATTATTGATCCCTTTGGTTATCACAAGCCTTTAATTATTGTTGTATATTTGCAGGAGGGTTTCACATTTATTCCAACACTTAAAATTTAAACTCACTGAGATGCACAAAAATGTAAGTTCCATGTGTGATATTAAAAAAATTGTCCCGATCAAATGGACTCAAATTTCAAAATCTTATGTCAGTCAGAGATTTATGGCATCTTCGCTTAGCATCACAGCTTAGCAGCATCTTACTGTTGCAAATGGCATAAAAAAGTTAGTTTATGTCTGTTTGACTGCAGGGGGACTAAGAATGATTATAACGAAGATTTTTTTCTTTTTCTTAGAGCAGTTAAAACAAATTTACGCCTGTATGTCT
This sequence comes from Glossina brevipalpis, assembly GCA_000671755.1. Classification (NCBI taxonomy): domain Eukaryota; kingdom Metazoa; phylum Arthropoda; class Insecta; order Diptera; family Glossinidae; genus Glossina; species Glossina brevipalpis. Next base: position 416,032 of record KK351026.1, read on the forward strand.
GCAGAGCAAGCAATTCTGTACATAAAAACAGTCGTAATAATAATCATAACAGAAAAACTTTCCTTAATAATCGTTATTTTTTGATAAAGTTTCGAGGAATTCAAATGATATGATATTCTTGTGTATTTGCAAACACAATAAATTTATACAAATGCGATGGGAGAAGCATCTGAAGCCCGAAATATATGCTTTTGGATGTAATATGTTCATTGTTCCGTTTGTGACTGGCTAACCAACGCTATCAGAAATTTCGAATCGAATTTGTTGTTGTTTTAATAAGTATATTAAGTTTATCACAAATCACAAACGAGGGGCTAATGCATTGAAATATGTAGCTGAGTCCTTTAATAAGAGGCGTCATTTTTGAACAGTCACACAATTCAACTGTCATTACGATCACATCTAATCTCTTGTTGGAAGGCAAGGTACTCTATAGGGTAGCAACATGGATTTTTGAAAGCATTCAATGCTCTCGTTTAAACGTCCTGGCATTATTGAATATTTTGATAACTACACTGATATCTAAGAAAGCTAGCTTAAGGTCATATCGATATTTCTTTAACAACTTTTCCTTCGCCTTCGATGATATTTAATTCAAGAATCAATTCTGAACGATCCCGTTTTACACGAATCACAATCACCGAACTATACCTCGTGTATGTATTCATTAACCCAACCATCATCTGCTTGCTTACTCGATCATCATAACCCGAGGTTAGGTGATGCGGGCATTGTTTATGAGTTAACCCTCTTCAAATATTGCAAAACAATACTACCGTATGAAAATGATTATGAGTTCATTCCTTTCCCCGCTTCACAAAGTAAAATAAACAGTAACGCACGACCAAATATTCCATTTTCTACGTGCACCGTAGAAAATGGGACCATTTTTATGACAAAATTGGTCGCAATACCTTCTTTACTTTCGTGTCTTATTGATAAGAAAACGTTATAATTTTTTCGCAATATATTTAATTTCTCGTGAAAAACTGAAACCTGGGGCGTGCTACTATTAGTTATTATTTAGGGACTAAAAGAATATTTCGGTTTTATGTCGTAACTTTTATGATAATTCGATCGATTTGTCAATCACTCTTCATACTTTGCGATTAAATTGAAACGGATTTCACTGCCAATTGGCTTACGAAACAGTACGGCGTAATGCCATAAAATCATGGGAAGAGATGAATTGCTGAACAGTAAGTTCGATGAAGAGCGCCCTTAATGAGTTATCATGTGATAGCGATGTTTCCAGTAAAATTTGTTTAGATCACATTTGCATATTTCTCTTTATCCGCGCGTAGTAAGAGGAAAAGTTTGTAGTGGATAAAAAAATTGATTGAAGACTTTATACCATAAATAGTAGAATCGATTCAATCACACCTATAACAGAATCATTCTAAAAAGTGTACACCTTTGTTGTTATTGATATCAAATCTTCCTCTAACAGACTACATTGAAGATACTACACCTTGTATATCCTTGCGATATCCTGGATCAGTTTCATGCTCTTATTTACGAAAGTTAACTCAATTTATTGGATATGGCCGGAATAGATTGAGCAATAAATTTATCAAATGGTTTAACGCACTACTTCACTTGATACCAAAAATTACAAGACGTTCCCATACAATGTTCTTACTTTTCATGAAAAGAAAGATCATAACAAAATATTTCTAAAAAATAAGAATTTTTTCAAATTCAAGGATTATTGCACATAAAATTTATATAAAATCCACATCAAAAAAAAAAAAAAGAAAAGAAAGTTAACGTAAGAACGTTTCACTGTTTCTGGAAGAAAAGGTGGGTGGGTGGCTCTCGTTATGCCCGTGATTAAGTTATGGGTTATTTTTGAGAAAACTATCACATGATCTCCTTTTTTACTAGATAAGAGTGCATTCGATAAAGCTTACGATAGAATGAATTTAACTAAAACGTTTAATTGTTAAGTTAAGTGATAGGAATCGAAAATTCGTTTTAATGCGATCATGACTTTTATCGATTTGTTTTAACAACTATTTGTTAAAAAACTTAAAAAGTCAAGCTAATAATGTTCTTGTAATTGTTTTGAAAATTGTATGTTAATGTCATACAAACCGTAAAGAAACTCAACTTTGATATCATTAATTTAAAGGATCTGATATCAACCAATTTTAGTTAAGTGCTAAATTTACGAGTTATTAACAATATATAGGAGCATTAATAAGCTATACACACTTACACTGAATATAAGGACGACTATTATCCAAAATCTTCAACTTTTCAATTTTATAAGAAATTTCTTAAACTCGAACGGCTCAGTTAGCGAAACATTTTATGAACTAATTTTATGTTAATCCTAAAAGTTATAAAAGTTATTGACTACATTCACATAAACCTGTGTTTTTTTTTGTGTTCCTTTTGTTTCTGTTTTTTTTTTTTTTTTTTCTCAAAGAATTTAAATGAAATATTTGTTAACTCACAAAAATATTTCTAAATAAAATCTCGAGCACATAACAGACATTTATTTCTATTTTTTTTTTATTTTCTTTATTAAGTCCTCACAGGTAGATATTGTAATGCCAACCGAACGAAATATGGCGTCATTTATCATTTCCTGAATGTTATAATAAATAATATCTTGAGCTATTTATTCTGCTTTTCTTGTAAGCTGATACACATACATAATATACTATTATTATTATTATAATAAGTTGATGTATGTATGTATGTATGTATACATTATGCATATATAGAAGCGGGATATGCAGGAAGCATGAATAAAAAGAGAGAGAGTCATTTCAAACTCTTAAGTTCTCACCAGCGAAAAATAAAGATTCAGTAGTGTGAAGGAGGCTCATCAATTTAGTTTCAATATCTAGAGATAGATGCACATCAGTGATTGCTTGAAATTGTAAGCATTTGTAAGTGTGAGAATCCTGAACCAATTTAGCCAAGTGCTTACATGTTGACAGCTAGTGGTGTACATTCGTCTCTGGTAAATTTCCAGATCCAGATCAGATTTGAAAATAGCTGTAATTAGCTTGACCATCAGTTGAGGTAGACAGTTCGTGAATTTTGACATATTTTTTCTCGTCAATAAATAATTAACAATAATTGTAGTCATTATGGCCTTGTGTATAAAATATCGCTTGCAAGAGTTAAAAAATAAGATGGTAGTTGCGCTAGCATTGACTAAATCTACGATATCCAAATACTATAAGCAGGTATAAGCCGTTCAATTTAAAAGTGCGTTAAGTCCATTTCTTCTGCGCAGAAGCAAAGAACACTTTATGTATAAATACCAAATTGTAAATGTTTTATAAAAAAAAAAAAAAATCCCCAAAAATTATTTAAAGTGTTTCAGTTCAATATATTATAACGTCTTGAAAGTATCGTGCGCAAATATTAATCTCTCTCTTTACCACGACTAAAGTTGAGCAGCTTTTCATATCGAACTTAAGATCTTAAAGGTTATTGGAAAGAGATCGGTTTATATATTTACTTATTAGAAAGAAGTTTTTCTTTTGAAGAAAATTAATATTTCTCGATAAAAAACGAAAGATGCGGGCACTTTAGCATATTAAATGAATGAATGGAAGTTTTATAAAGGATAGAACTATTCTTTGGATCTGCTCTTTTAAAAATATTCTTACAAAAAAATAAGGCAATAATGTATAATCTTCGATATTTTATAACGAAGATACGAGGGTAAAGAATTTAATGGTTGCCCGAATTGCTCGACTATAACGTTTTAATTTCTATTAACAAATAACGTGGACTACAATATGGCTTATTAAGTCGACCTGGCCAGATTCGTTTACAGGTACAATTGAAAAAACTTCATAAAAAATAATTTTTAAAATAATTGTTTACAAATCTGTTCACTATAAATGTACAAATTGTCCCACCCGACCCCCTCCCCAACCCAAAAAAAAAAAATTCAAAAAGAAAAATCTAAAATTTCGAAAACAATTTCAATCAAGAAAAGTATACGAATTCTAAAGTTTACATACGCTTCCGTATGTCGTACCGTATCGCACTCGTTTTCGAGAAAAAAAAAAAGATATGTAACAACTTAGTAAATCTAAGTAAATCTATATCAAAGATCTAAAGAAAAAAAAAATAAAGTTTGTTAGCACCTGCTGAGACAAATAATGAACCACAAAAGGAATACGAAACACGCAACAAGTCAACTTGTAAAATGCATATACATGCATTTAAGACTAGCAAAGGGAAAATGCCAAATGAATTTTAGTTCAGTGGTAAATAAACCTCAAGTGTCCGATCCAAGTCGCTTTTATTTGTATGATGTCTGCTTTCATAGACGAAAAGAATGCAACTTTTGTATGTCAGTCATATCAAGAAGTAGTTCTTCGTTTACCCTAAAAGCATGCTACTAAGCTTATATATAAATAAGTAAAAACATTACAATCAAGCAAGCTTGCCTTTGAATACCCTACACTATTTTGTCTAAGAATATTTTTCATTTACTTTCTTGATAAAATATCAAAAATTATACTTGACTTCTCTGTAAAAGTAGACTTTTCGTGGGAGCTCTCATAACCTAAATTGACTAATTTTCTTGTTAAGCATCTTATTCTCCTATTCTTCTATTCTTCTATTTTCATCATAAAGTATTCGAAATTAGTTTTTGCCCCCATATAAAAGTTTACTTGATATAAGAACTCTTCGATAACGAAGAGGTCCAAAAAAGAAACGTATCTGATTTGCTACTAAATTGCTATTATGGATCAATTTCTATTATGAGGTATTAAAAAATTAAAATTTTTTTTCATAAAAAAGTTGACTTTTCATGAAAATCCTTATAAGGAATAGAATCCCAAAAAGTGACCTAATTAATTCAAATTTCGTTTTGCTAAGTGATGACTTCTATTTCCTAGAAACGATTATATGGGACGGGGGGGATTCAAAAAATTGACTCACCCGATTCAAATTTTTCACATTAGCTTACCGTATCAAAATTCTACCGTTTATCGATTTTTGTCTTGAAATTTTGAAAATAACAAGTCTTTTCCATACAACGACATTTTCAAAATAATTCCTAGCATGAGATATTTTCGCGCGTAGATCGCTCCGATCCAGTCCATTTGCAATAGTGTTCATACTTAGATTAAAAAACTCCACATTAATGCAACAAATTTAGTCAAAAAATCTCAAAAATTTGCGACCTGTAAGTTGAATACAAGTAATATATTGATAGACAGACAGACAGACAGACAGAGAATAAAACAAGAAAATGATTCTGATTCGTTTGGTATAGTAAAAAAAAAAAAAAAATTAAAAATTTTTTTCACGTGTTTGTGTTACATATTGCACGAATCTAATGTACATCGTACCATCGTACCGGTATTGGGGATAAAAATACTTCTACATTAGCCTGAAGAGCTGTCACAAGTTACAAGTGTTAGTAATCGTATACTTATATATGTCAAGCATTTCACACACACACACACACACATTTTTTTGGCTGCACACACATCTTTAATCTCATTTATTTAAGTAAAGCAAAAACCTTTGAATCAATCAACTCTAAATTTTTCAAATACACTCTGTGACAAGCTTCGAATCCTATTATTATTAAACCAAAGAATCGACAGAAATGTTTTTGGAGAATATTTGCCGACTTTAGCAAACCATTTTAATTAAATGCCGTTAGTGTCCCCTATATGAAAAGACGTGTAAATGTATTCACTGTGTGTGACACAAAAATTCTACGATTTTGTAAATCTTATAAAAAAAAATCAAATATAAGTAAAATAGAACAAGACATGCGATATGAGACGAATCCCGGATACTCAACATCAAGTATCTCAAAATCTCAAAGTTTTTCTTTCATCAATTATGAACGAGCGGCAGACTATCAATTAATACGACTTTAAATCAAATTTCATGTCAGTCAGTAACGCTAAGCTAAAGACTATTTAGAGTTTTATTCGTAATTTGAGTCGCATTTCCTTTTCAAATGATTGCGTATTTTCCACGCTTTGAGAATTCGAAAAATAAACCATAAGATGATAGAGGGGACGGGAACCAGGAACTTGATTGAATTAATTTTAAAAGTTCGGCGTTAGACACTTTATGACGAAACAAGTGCATCTCTAAATGATAGAAAAGAAGAAGTAGGTTTGTCTAGGGGTAAATTTTAGATAACTACTTTAGCTTGTTTTCTAATTTTGCCGGCTTAACTTAAAATATTTAGGGTGACTTGATTAATAATAAATTTGAGGCAGAGAATATATTTAATACATTTTCTAGCTGTTGCTTCAATATTCAAGATAAGATAAGTGGGTTTATGGTTAGACCCCGTCAGATTCTTTTCCGAGCTTCATTTGTCTAACTTAGCCAGAAATACTTTAACCAAGTTTTTCCTTATCCAGAATACTAATATCACAAAAAGAAGAAGAGTAGAAATGATGATAGAACGTTGTGGCTTAATGGACTTAGAAGTCTTCTTAATCAAAACCCTAATTAACCCTTGATTCGTTTCTTTAATTAAAATTCTCGAGAGGGATAAGAGCGAAATGTTTTAAAAACACGTCTAAGTAAATGCTAGAAAGTCCTCTATATTTTTTCATATTATCTACAGGGGATAAATTAGTTAAATAAATCCTTACAAACGGTGGGGAAATAAAGTTCGAAAGAAGTGAGTAAAAGTGGACATTTTTTATATTAACGTGTCTGGGAAAATGATAAAAAATGATTTGACGTCAATTTGTTTTTTTCCTCACCATCACCATATTGTCAGTTTGATTAGTCCATGCAGTCCTTGGCGAAAGTCTGCTCATTTCTTTTTTTTTTTTTACATTAAAAAGTTAAACTTGATTTGAAAGTTTTCTTTATTAAAAACTCTTTAGGTCAAGTTCCAAAATTAATTTATGAACCATTTCGAAGAAACTTTTAGGACTTTTAAGCATTTGAAGCTAGCATAGGCAGGCAATAAACTTGAACTTCAATTTCATAATCGAAATCAAGTAACATGAGGGGGGCAGTACGAAAATTGTTGCGGCTTTAGTAGTAGTAGTAGTAAATGTGCTACAATCAATCAATGGCAATTGACCGTTGTTAAGTGTCATGATATTATTACATACATATATGCAATCATTTATTAGACCTGTAATGCTTTATATTGTGTGTGTAAATGTGTGTAGGTGTATTCTTTAATGTTACAAACGATTTACTAAAATCAGTTCATTTTCAGAAGCGCTATTACGAATAAAAAATTACAGATGTCCTTTCAATCTTTTCATTTCTATTTGGAGAAAGGAATGCTGAATTGTGCTTTATATTGTGTCGAATGAAAAACAAATATTAACAATACCCAGATTTCTCTTCGTTTTATTAGCATTTTATTTTATTTTATTTTATTTTATTATCGCTCTTTGAAATTGTTGTGTTGAATCAATTGATAAATTCTTCTTTGATGTGCTGTGTGTGAAAAATCACATCTTTTAACCTTTCGTTTCGGAGAAAAGTATGATGACGACCGTAACGTTTAAGGAAAATTCAACTGAATTTTTAATATCACAACTTTTCGATATACAACAACAACAATAACAATAACAACAACAACAACAAACATTACATTGAAATACTTTAACGAAAACGAAACGAAATTTTTGGGAGAAGAAAGATCTTATGTTCGACAACATTGTTCAAAGTTAATGGTTAGTTACTCTTTCAATTTTTATTTGTCTGATTAAAATCTATTGTACTTTGAATTGCTTGAGATTATAAAGCAATTTTCAATGGACTCTTAACGGTAAATAACATGAAAATGAAATAAAAAGAAGAAGAAGCATTTTACATAAAATGCTCAAATTTTTTATATTAAATTTTATTATCTCAATAATTTTTTGAAAAAAAAAATCTCTCATCGCACACACAAATCATTTTTTAATACAATGCCATTAGATTGTCTTTACAGAAGAGCTTAAATGGCATCGTAAAATATAATATAAACTCTTATCGTTTTATTTTATTTTTTCATGCTTTTTATTTATTTATTTTTTTTTTTTCGATTCGTTTTGTTTTTTGTGCAACCTCAACATTCTTTTTATTTGTTATCATTTCATTATAGCTTATTTTCTATAGAGTGGTGATTGGCTGGTCAAGTTGATGATACATAAATTTTTGACTACTGGCTAGACAAGTACGTTTTCAAGTACAATTTTCAGTTACTTTGTATGTGTATATCATTAAGTAGTAGTTGAAACAAAAGAAAAACCTTTTTTTTTATTGAAAATCAATCGAAAAAGTTTCAAACATACATCCTGTTTGTCTGTTCATCTGTTCATCTGTTCATCTGTAGCCAACTGCTGCCATCCATGAAATCATGATAATAAGTAAGCAAGAGACAGAGTAACAATATTCGCATATATTGTCGAGATTTTTTATACAAAGACCCTCATCAGCTTAGAATGAGATATTTTAGAAAGTTACGATTATTATTCTTATATATCAGACATTATAGTTTCTTGGTTTTGGCTAAATAGCAGATCGGTTAAGAGTGTGTAAAAGCCAAGCTCCAGCTTTCCAATTTAAATTCTTGCCATTGTTAGTATTTCAGTAATGAAAGCCGGACGGACAGATAGAACAAACTGACTCAGAGTTTCTTGTTTTTTAAAAGTATACGAATATTGAACCTCTGACGCATATATATTTGCGTATTCCAAAGGGGAGGGCCAAATTTGATATACTTCTCTCTTTCGGTGGTGAGTAGAGAATTAAATCCAAATACGTCGATTAGTGGTATACGCTTATAACGGATATTAAAACATTACCCCCCAAGAGGAAAACTTCATTCCTTACAAAATATGCTTTCTTGTAGTAAGTAAATTTAACCTGATATACCAATTAAAAGTCAAATTTTTCAATCGATATCGTTTTTCTAAACTAAATTTTAAAGACTCAATCGTAACTTCATCAGATGGACAAGCTTGAAAGGGTCTCATTATTGAGGCTGGAAGAAAGTGTATTTATTTTGAAGAGTTTCCGATTTTGTATCTGCTTCGGAAACCGTTATATATGGAATATTTACGGAAACTGCAGCCAATGTTTTTTATACCTTAGACCGGTTCCGGTGTACATTAAATTATTCCGAATGTTTGCCACACCATGAAGGACTTAAAAGGGCCTAATCTTTCATGATACCAATCGATTTAGAATCATTTATGGACTTTAAGTCTGTCTGCCTTCATATCCATCCGATATCTATCTATTTTTTTGTATATTCAAGCTACAGACAGACAGCAATTTCCCGATATCTAACAATTTATTAAAATTGAAAATGGATTGAATTGGATCGTTTTTATGATTATTGAGCAAATTTGGACAAAAATGGAAGCTCTTTTTCAAGGAAATTTATCACAACTCCTCTATATCCACCCC
>KK351026.1:425636-459341 GCA_000671755.1 Glossina brevipalpis
AGTATAATATTCAGATATGTGGCATAATTTTATTCTGCTTTTATATCTTAACCAATCCATACCGGTCTTTCTATCAGACTTGATTTTGACCTACACAAACTTACTTATCTTAACTTATGCAGTCATCATCTTAAGCTCACTTAATCAGTTCAGTGTTCAATTTATTGTATATATTTTGTAAAACCAATATGAATGTAACTATAAAACAATAAAGTTTAATGATGATTCCTTGTATGCACGTATGTATGAATCAAAGTATTAATTAAGGACTATAAAAATCATTTAAAATGCACAATTATTCAATAAACAAATGTATCGCGAAGCAAATATATGGAAGAAAACACGTAACGTGTGTGTATAATGATGATGTTTTTGTCTGCTCCAGAGAATGACAACAACAATTTTGTTTATTATTACACGGCGCACTGAGTTTGTCAACGTAGCGTAGTAAGTTATGTTAATCAATAAAAAAAATACATTAATGTTCATGTTTGCGTATGAGCTTCAAAGGAAAAAAGTAATAATAAGAGAGAAGCAACAACAACAACAAGCCATTATGATTAACAGAAAAAGCTGTTAGATGTCAAAAAAGATCTCCTTTATAAAGACAAAAAAAGATACAATTGAATGAAAAACTAATACCGCCTTCGTAGAAATAGAAGTAGAAGTAGAAGATATAGAAGAAGAAGAGAAGAATAACTCTGATTGCAAATAAAAGATTATTTGTTCAATTTCTTGTCTGGTTGTGTTTCGATAAATTTGAAAAGCATAACTACACGCGTTTAACGCGTTAGAAAATAAAATTTCCTATAAGAACATTTTCTTTTTCTAAATTCAAAACAGAACTTATATTATACGAAATGAATTTTATCATTATACCTGATCTAGTTTATATGACTATATCACGGTAAATATCCGTGAATGCTGTTCGAGGTACTTAGTTAAAATTAAATCTTCTCTTCTCTTAAAAAGTCAAATCTAAAAGAAAAATTACATCATTTCCTCTTTCACGATTGTGAAACGTTCGATAATCATGATATTTGAAACATGATTCTAAATTCTTTAAATTAATTTCAACACTGGTAGCGTCTGTTTATTCCTAGAGTCATTATCTACAACGCGAAGTATTACAAAATGCTAATCTTTCTCTTAGCTGGAAGACCAAGTTCGTTTTCTAACTTTGCAAATCCGTTTTAAATTCAGGCGTTTAAACCAAGTTAAAACAAATAAAAACATTATTGGTTTCGACTAGAAAGAGCCCCTTAATATCCTCGGCTGCGCTGCCTAATATACAATTAATTCTTGACTTCTTTTCGTGATAAAATACAAAAATTGATTTATTCCCCAGATCTAACAAAATTACATTTCTTCGTCTCAAACAACTTATTTTTTCTTAATATTATTCTTTATCTAGTTTGCTGATAAAGTACAACAACAAATTAGACTTCTCCTCTTTGCCACATAGAAGTGTGCTTTTTATGGGAAATCGTCGAGTCCAATCCAAAAAACAAATTGCTCCTTACTAGCAATAATACAAGGCACCGGCGAGATTCGAACTCACGATCTCCTGTTTACTAGACAGGCGCTTTAACCAACTAAGCCACGGCGCCTTTCTTACCAGATTCCTTTCTTGATATACTGATAAAAAGTAAAAATATTATTGTCAGTATATATATATATATATATATATGTTTTTTAGGGCATTTTGGGTCTTCGTCCATATAAAAGGTTCTATGGAATAACCTCAAAACATGAACTCAGGAACGTTCAACTTTAGCAAAAATTAATCTTCTTATGCAACAACTTTTTATTATTCTTTGATTATTTTTGACAGAAATTACTAAAAATTAGACTTTGTTGCCATATAAACGCTTACATTAGATAAAAACGGTAGCGCATTCAAAAAATTCGTATTCGCAGTCACGATTTTTTCTTAAGAAATTAAGAACTTTTCAAAATAACACGTTATATGTGACATTATCGCAAAAGCGATCCGAGACAATCCATTTTCAATAGAGTTAATTATTGGGTCAAAGTTTTGTTAAGATATCTGAAACCAGACAACTTGAAATCATCTTAGTAAATGATTTGGGTTCAATCGCTAATAGAAATGAGTGTTTATGTGGCAAGATGTAATTCTTTGCATTTTATGATGAGAATTGGTTCATAGTAGTCTTGAATTTGGACTACGTAGATCTATTTTTGAATCTCTTTTCTCTCTCGTGGAGACAAACAAACAAGTCTTTACATGACAACGCGACGTAAAATTTTTATTTTTCAAGGCGTAGGCAGACAGAGAAAACATATAGGCAAAGTCGTGTAGAACATTGCCCGCGACATTACATTAAGTTTTCAATTTCTTCTTTTGCAATTGTTGCAGAAAATTTACTGAAATATTCCTGAGACTTTTTTTATTCTTTTTTTTTTTATTTATTATTGTTTTACTGTTACTACAAATAAGAATTTAATGTAGTTGTTGTAATAAAAAGCGTCAGCTTTTTATCTTCATTTGCACAAACTCCAACGGACGAAAAGACGGAAGGATCAAGACAACAATAAATCGACAGATTGTATAGAATAATTCTATGCATGGCCTATGACCGATACTTAAGACTGTGATAATAATTTTTCTACGTATATGTGTTATGTGCTCTCTATCTGTGGCTGGTGGCTGTGAAAAATATTGATTTTATATCATGAACAGCAAAGTTTATGTTAATAGACAAACAAAGTTTTTTCAAGCAAGTTTAACGGCATGTAAATATTTGTGATTTTCTTAATGATTAGCTTATTAAGTATTCATAAATTTCCCAAAGATAAACAATAAGAATCTGTCCTCGATATATACTCTCGCATTTTCTTGTCTAGAACGAGGGTGCGTGCGTTAGGTTTGTCAAATGAAGATAACATACGCACACATACATCCAACACAAGTGCCCTATATAGGCGTATCTATTTTCCATATTATATACATATATATACCTGGATACATGAATGCGTATGTAACAATCAGTCCACATTTAAATTTTGAGAAAGTTTTTTAATGCAATTAAACATCTACCACCTAAAGAAAGGCACATTATAGTATTGTCTGTCCATTCTATATACCTAGTTTTTTTCCAAATTTTCCAGCAGCATATAATTTCCCTGTCGAGATAACTATTCGTCTTTTCAGGTTATTGTCCAATTCCCTATCTTTTATCATCATAGGACGGGCTGTATGTTAGCAAACCGAAGTGACAAAAAAAATTGATATAGATGATGGATCAATATATCGGGTGAATACGCTTATGGATCGGTGTAATCCAGTTCAATACTTCAATATGTAACCTTGTTTTGTCATATTGAAAAATCCTGTTATGAAATCCTCTGCCATTGCGCGGCAATTTTTTCGGCTTAAGTGCAACAGTTGCAGTCAACAATATTGGCCTTAAGAAGGCCGTGATAAGCTCTAAATTGGTTTAAAACATTGATTTCACAAACAGCATTTGGTCTGTATGCCCTGTTGTGTATAAGATACGACAATAAATGAAGAACACTTTTAGGCGAAGTTGTTTATTTGTCTTTATTTGTTTTTCAATTTCAATCATTTAGAATATGAACAAAAATTTAAGAGAGAGAGAGAGAGAGAGAGAGAGAGAGAGGGAAAAAAATTTTATCTGAATTCTGAAATCGAATACTTTCCATAAATTGATACTTAATTTAGTTTATCTATTGGAAAACCATTAGAATGTTTTGATAAAAACTTCATATTGAGAAAAATGAAATATTAAAGTTTTATTTAAAATGTATTATTAAACTTTATTTTTAAAATTAAACTGAACCCTAACATTTATGATATTAGCAAGCAAGAGAAGAAGAAGAAGAAGACATAACGTTTGATGTATAAGAAGTGTTAAAGCAGTCTTAACTAATAAAACTAAAGTTTCTTATAAAGTTTCTAAGGTTTTTTTTTTTATAGAGAAATTCATAAGCATGAAATGTTTAGTTAGGAAATACTTCATGGAAAACTTGTGCACTAACAGAATTTAACAATTACTCGCACTTAGGACCGCACAAGAAGAGTTTATGTATAAGATTTTCTTAAACTTTCTAGCAAGAGTCAGTACACGCGAAAGCTCAAATCTCATTGCGGTAGAGTTTTTTCATTAAAATCAAAAAACACCAATAAGTCGATAGCCTAAGCAGCTAGTGCTCTCGTCTTTAGTCTAAAAATTAATTTCATTAGTCTAGAATATAATATAATAATAATAATAATAATAACAGAATAGTCTCGGATGATATTTGGCAAATTAAAAAAAAAAACATTTTGGTTCCATCCGGGATCGAACCGGAGACCTTCTGCGTGTAAAGCAGACGTGATAACCGCTACACTATGGAACCACTTATGTACATTGCAACAGTAAATGCATATATTAGTTAGCTGGCTTACGGCAATAATTTTACAATCTATTTAATGACAAAAGTCAAAAACAAATAAGAAAAATATATTCAATCGTAATCGAATTTTTTATATACATCTTAACACTTGAAAAAAATTGATTTAGATACTCTATAGTATTGGGTTGGTGTGGCAAATTTTTTTCATTTCTATGGTGTATTTTTTTGGTAACTTATGAGTGATGAGCAAAACACTTAAAAGGAGAAGGTTTGAGTATTTGTTATGCTCCAGACTCTTCATTTGACCGGTTGGTCTTACTTTCAATATCAGCGAACGTTTTTAAAATTTAATCCAGATATATAATAATCGTTAGCGTGAAAATGCTTGCCGCAGATATTGCACAGCTAAGCAGACAGATTCCTTTCCAAATTTGATGCTCAACAAGTATGTACATTTTGTTACGGGGAGTCTCAATAAGAGAACGCTATTTAAATTTGGTGTCATTTTTTGTTTTAGCCAAGTAGCGCTCCTGAAATTTGACAGCTGTGTCCCCTACGATTGTCCCGATTATAAAAAAACCCGTTATAATTGTAAAAAATATAATATTTCGTACTTTATCCCAAAAATTGATGAAGACGTGTTGTATTAGGGGAAGTGCTGTGCAGACTAGAATAGACATCAGCCTTGCCTAACTATCACGTTTCGATTACTTTTAAATTCTATAACTTAACGTTACATAATTTTATTCGTTAAATACAATATTTCATTTTCATTCTCAGTCCGCTGAAGACAAAAATAACTAATTATTATAAATGAATGAATTAATAATACAAAACAATAAATAAACGGATCCCATATATCATTTCCTATTAGCTTTTTTTTTTTTTAGAGGGTAACAGTTGTTATTGTCGTACCACGTACGTACACATATATTCGATGGTGTTTAATTACGCCTGCAATGTTTCAAAATAAGTCGTTATGGTTTCCATTTAAGAAATGATATGAAAACATAACAGTAATGCTCTAAATCATTAAATATCAGATTTATTTTAATCGAAAATGTTTACGTAATATGTTTGGTGGTACACTTATCGAAATGTTGTTATAAAAATTTCGATTTGAAAATGTTGCTGATGATTAACAAACGAAGCACATCAAAATTGAAATTGAATGATGACGATTCGTTTTGATTGAAATTCATATTGAAGACTCGTGCTAGGGCTACGCGTATATATTGCTTCGATTAAGTGTTCGAAAACGATATCCATTATAGACAGTAATCATAAGAAAGTGTTTACCTTTCGTAATGTATGACCCAACATCCGTCATAAAGACTTTTTAATTTTCAATTTTTATTAGCATTAATAGCAGAAAAAATTGTAAAACATTTTATTTATTTATTTATCTATTGAAATCGTCATTATTGATTTTCAATTCAATTCTTGAATTTAAAAGTTTATCTTTTGTTTTTTGCATTTACTCGCGCATCATGTTCAAAATTTGTAAATTATTTTTAAAAATATAATTAGTTTTATTAAATTTTCTTTATTAACACAAATAATTTTTTCTTTACTCTTTAGAATAGAAAGTAAGAATTTAAATACATTTAAAGAGCAAAATCCCCATTGAGATTACATCCATAAGTATAAATTGTGTCCGTCAGTGATTAAAAAGACACCGAAACGACGAATAATACCAACAATTGAGATTTTCTTATCATTTAGCCTCTACGCCTCATCCAATGGGCCTATCATTGTATTTAAAATTTAATTTAATTCCAGTTAAAGATTTCTAAGCAAGAACAACAACAACATACAACAATAATAATTCTCCCTTAATGTAACCTCGGGATTAAATACTTCATTAGCTTTTATTTAAATATAATAAGAGCGTTGTTTCCCTATATTACTCATTACGGTTTAATTCATATAATTACTAAAGCATAACTCAGTCAGTCACATTTGCCTTAAACCGAATTTTATGTTTCTATTGTTTCAATAAAATAAGTAAAAGTCACTTAACCAGATTATTATTTATTATAGCATTTGTCAGCGCAAACAGATTACCATCAGTTATACAAAAAACATTATATTTGTGAAAAGAGAGTTTTATATCAGCAGCAGCTATGAATAGAAAATATTTTTTAATACAAATTTTTTTCCACCGAATTTCGGGAGGTATATTCATTTGTCAGGGCTTTTGCAACACCTAGAAGGAAGTTTCAGCAACCCTATCGATTATATACAGTCTTAATTGATATTCAATTCTGAATCTCTGCGTTACGTCCGTCTGTATATTCTTTATAAATGTTTTTGATAAATATGCTGCCGGTCGAAAAAAATTAAGAGAAAGAGAGAGAGTTGGTATATAAAGTATATATAACGTATCCTTTGTCGATGTTAAATAACATATCGATCTAATCATGTTCGTCAGTCCGTCTGTATAATGTCTGACGTAAACATTCTTCTAAAAAAACCGGGAAATCAAAAATATCGAATTTGACAATAATATTAACAGTTCTTGCACGCGCATTGGAAGTGAGCGAAATAAGCCGAAGGACATACCCACAGTGCAACGTAAACTGTAACGTCCCTGCTTACAAAAGCAAAACAATTGTGCTCCTTGCATATTACTTATAAAGTGCAACAGATATAGCGTTAAAAAATGTTTTGAGAAATGGGGAATTGAAAGCGACTATTACATGGAGAATCTGACTAAAATTACCAGAACAACAATTAATCAGAAATATCACATCCTGGCTAAGGAGAAAGTGTCAAAGGAATGCAAGATATGTATGTAATATAAGTGATCACACTGAGCACATTACCTCCGCATGTATATTACTTAAGTCATAGCATAGAAGACTCTATTCACATTCTTAATAAGAGTAATGCTAAGAAAGCGAAACAATTATTCAATTTTTATGAAAAGCGATATTTCAAAATGTTCTCAAAGATTGATTCTAAACCACTAACTGAGCATGAGCAATAAAGGCAGGACTGAACTGTAAGTAAGCAATATTGGCATTCGATTCATCATAATACATCAGCATTCTTAGGCAGTATGTTATACAAAAAATACACCGATAATTTCCAAGTACTACTTATCTAAAACTTATAAAGAATAGGAGATGTAATCCGACTTTGGGACTTCGTCTATAAAGAAACCGAGTATAACGTATTAGCATAGTGGTGGACATCTAAGTCTCGCCTAAAATAATTTAATCAATTTGCTGACTAATCACCATATTCATCACTTTATTTTGAAAGTGAGGCAAGTCTATTTTTGAAAAAAGTGTCAAATGATGACAATAATCGATAAATCATTTGAAATGTTACACAAAACTTCGACTGAATATTCTCTTGATTTGAATATTCTCGACATATCAACATAACCAAGATGTGGTGTTTGAAATACGAACAAAAAATGGACCAACTAGGGGACATGACAGATGTATTATTACTTATACTTCTTTTGCATCACAAATGTTTCAAATCCGAACTAAAATCGGAAGTAATAAAAACAATAATAAATTTTTACTAATAAAAGTATATAATTTTATTAAAATTCTTAATAAAAATAAGTTTTTTTTTATTATTCTTTATTTTTTATCGTCATCGTATAAAGATTATTTTTTTTAATTTTATTTTCTACCAAATGAATATAAATATTTATATAAAATAAAACAATATTTTTTGTTTGTTTGCATTATTATTGAAAAGCGAAATACTATACGTTCAATTAACGATATTACACAATAACTCATTAATTTTCAAAGTGAGTTAAACTTCTTTGTGCGTATAATAGAAATATTCTTTCTTTTTGTAGTTAACTTTTTTCATCTAACACCGTAAAATATAATAAAGTTTTCTTTTGGTACACTTATCGAAATGCTTATAAATTTATTGAAATACATGCATACATATACACATACTTATATATTTCACAATAAGAAGAAGTGGACTTAACCTACTTTCCAAATAAACGGCCCATATATGCCACAAGTAAGGCAACAGATTGTTAAATAATAAATAAAAATTATATATAAAAGTTAATAACTTTAACAATTCTTTACAGGCATATATATATATATACATATACATATTTCTGCATACATCATATATTCTCATATAGCAGAGAATGCACACATATGCTACGTGACAATTCATCGCAATTTAATTATAAATATGAAATCATTAAAATTTACAGTATGTACTATACACTATGTATGTATAAAAGTTTATGTGAATGTCGGTTAATTATAGTTTTAATTAAAAATCACTCTTGCAAATATTGCGGATTTTTTGGTTTTACTTTCATATAAAAAGTGTATAAAAATCGCATTTAAGTTAATTCATGAAAATATTTATTTGTCTTAATCTTTATATCGAACGTAAAAAAAATGATGACCTTCGGATAGATAGAGTGGGAGTTTTTCTTTTCCTTTCCGCCAATAAATTTTAGCGCAAAACATAAGCGTTTTTTGCAATCAGAAGGTACTCCCTCGGCTCAAAAAAAAAAAGAAAAGGCTAAGAAAGAGCGGCATTTGTCGGATGCCAGCTCTGCATCGATAGCTTTAGAGAGCTTTATATGCATTTTTATGAATCTTTATAATACAGACTCGAATTACGTCACTATCCTGAATACAATTGTCGTTCTATTCAGAAATCCTTTTAAAAAAATGCGTAAAAGATAATGAAGCTTTTCTAAATAAGTGTAATATTAAAACAATTTTTGTTAATTTCCTAGCAACAGCAACAAGCTTGAACGTTTGCATGCCATATATGCTAAGATGATTATCTCAAAATCGGCAGCAAGCAAAAGATTCATCGGACTTCGTTCTAGAATTACTGATGTTAATTCATTACTCTTATCTAAAATCGATGAAATTCTTTAAATTGTATTGAAGAATACCAGCATATTTCATCCTGTGGCATTGCTGCGGCGTCCAGCATTAATTAAAAAACGCCTGCATATGTACACTCGATATTTGTGCATCTCATGAATCAACTGTGTGTGATAAGTTTAATGGTCGAGTTTCCATCTACAAATCGCTTCTGAAACGAAAAAGAAATTTAAATTAAATTATTTAAGACAAAAATATGCGAAGAATATCGTGGTCCAAGGAGGAGGAATTAAGCTGTGCAAATGAATTAAGTCCTTTTAGGTAATGTTTTGCATTTGAGGAGATTGAAAGACAATTTTGCATAATGAGCACCTCCAATTGTCAAAATTCGTGAATCAAAAAGGCATCGCCTTCCATAATGACAATACAAGACCATGCCCATATTTAATGATTCAGCAAAATTTTTTGAATCCTGGGTGGGAAATTTTTGTGCATGCATCGTATTGCCTGGACCATCACTCGTCACCCTACCAGGTCTCTGAAAATTGTTTGCTTTTGCTTTTCATCTAGAAATCGCAGTAGTTCTACAGTGATGGTGCCATAATAGTTTCACCAGAAAAGTGAGAAGAGATGATCGATTAGAATATTACATATTTGGTTAACCGAAGTTTATTCAAACTACCGAAATTTCGTATATAAGTGCTAACTGTTTCTACCAAAGTAAGTCAGTTAGACTCACTTTCTTTGTGGGATAGTCACAGTTGTAAAAATAAGGATAAGAAGATGCAAATTTGCCGGCCACAATTCTTAGTCCATTTACAACAAGGTTAAACTCCCACAATCCCAAATATGATTTTCTTGCGCGCAAACAATTTTCTAAAGATATTAATAAGAATAATGTGATATTCTTTTTCAAATCTATCGATCTAATATCTATTTACGCCTTTAAATATAATAAGTTATTCCACAATATATAAATGGCAGAGACCAAACATTATGTTGAGAAAAGGATTTGATCAAAATTTCCATCGGGCGTGCATTTAATTAACGTTTACTTTCGGTCTCGTGTTTTTTCCTTATATGTACTGTGTGTCGAAAGAAGCTTATTTTGAATACTAGTAGAAATGAGAATAAGAATAAAAATAAGAAATATTTTTATTCAGAATATTTCTTATTTCTATTCAGAAAGAACATAAAATTAGGCATAATAATACTAACTTTTATCTCCTTTAGTCGAGCAAACGTGATAAGTTAATGGCTAAACGTCTACCAACAAGAGAAACATGAGCAGAATACAACAAATGATTATCAGATAAGTTGTGGAACTACATCACTGTCTTACAGCTGAGATAAGCAGAGCCTACATCTATAGGATTACTTTTACTTCATGTATTTTATAAAAAAAACTTCTTTTTCTCAACTTTGATATGTTACGATGAACATATTGGAAAACAACGAAAACAATTCATTGATAGACATGAATAATTCGTTTAAAGTTGAAAGATATTTCCGGTTTGTTTTGCTTTCTTTTCATTTCATTTTTCACTTATAACAACGGGTTCAGGCCTTCACTGATATTTTTAACGTATATTCCTACCATCTCATATACACTTATTTACTGGCAGTGATTGACAGTCAAAGAATTTCTAGGTCTCTATATATGAGCAAAAAGCTGACTGCACTTTTTTGTGAAAATGTTTTTAATTAATGTTTTTTTTTTTTTGTTTTTACTTTAAGCAGGTGTTGGTTTATCAGAGAAGGAGAAAGAGCAAGCAGCACTAGCAGTTAACTTGTAAAAGAACTTTACATTTTGTTAGAGTTTCTATCTTTATTTTCAAAATTAACTTTGACGTACGTACGTGTCCGTATTTCAGCAGCAATAGTTTATATGATTCTGCATTTGATTAAGTAAATATATGCAAGCGAAGCAGAGCACTCATACAGCGTGTTTTTTTTTTTGAAGTAATTATAACTTTCCTTTAGCAGTTATATCTGTGTGTGTGTGTTTGTGTGTGTGTGTGTGTGTGTATGTAAAAAATATTACATTCACTTTAGAAGAATCACGGATTCTCACATAATTCAAATGAGAAATATTCATAAGCTTTCTTTTTTGTTATCTGTAAGGAGCAGTATAGCTTAACAGCGGGTAGCCCTTGAACCCATAAATAATTTACAAATTAAACAAAAACCTATTAATTGTATAAGAGTTTAGGTCTTTGTTTCAAGTTTGGTAGTCATAAACGCATAATCTGCCACACGAACGGACGGACGGACATGACTAGATTTGCATCTAAATTTAATCCCAACATTTACATTAAATTGTAAACGAACTGATAAAATTAATACACTCATCAACTTTACGTGAAATAGTTATAAAAACAGGTAAAGTTATAAACCATGAAATGATAGGAATACGCGTGTGAGTGTGTTTATATACCAGGACACAAAAGGTGATGACTTTTGCTTTATCTTTAATTAATTTACGTTTTAATTTTTATGCTTAAAAATTATGCTCATTTTTCAGTTATATATGTATGAATGTAAATTTAAAGCCGCTATATACGCAATTTCAACAGACCTACACGAATCATACACGTACGTCATAGAGTGGTAGATGCATTCGTTAAATTTCCACTTCTGCATCTTGCATATTAAACATTTTATAAAGTATTCATATCTTGACCCATATTCTCATTCGTTTACATACATATATCTGCTTGATTGCCTCGTGTGTTACGTTTCTTAGAATCACAGAATTTAAGTTCAGCAAGTTCCGCACGCGGTTATTGACGGAACGATTGCGTTACAAAATGATGCCGATTTTCCTGTCAGTGTCAGATAAGATAATAAAATAGAAAACTTTCAATTTCAACGCATTACGACTACAGCTGAAGAACACTCTTAACGTTAACTTTTATGAAATATTTATATCGAGTAGAAGGATACGTCGGAAAATATATCCGCCTGAATAGCAATATCGATTTGTCCGTCGGTGTATGCATATTGAATTCGAAAAAAAACCAACAAACAAACTTGATCTCCAATCTGTTGCCAACAGTTTCGTCATCTTAAATTTGGAAATCAACAATATCAAGTACACGGACGCATCTCTATCTCTCTCACGACTCTAGAGCTTCTAATTTAAAGCTACATTTTTCTCCGGATCAGTTGAACAATTATTAAATACTTGCAAGCAAATCAGAATGAAAAAAGTATGTAAACGTGAATTTCAATACGATATACGGTACCAAGCAAATAGTATTTTGATATTCGTTGTTGCAATCAAATATCGTATAAATAATAATTGATTTCACAACATAGTGGTTAAGAATACCATAACTTCCTTCTTCGCTAACAACTACAGAGGGGATGTTAAGTTTGTCAAATGCTTGTAATGCATTAATGTACGCTTCAGAAATGCAAGAAAATGTTATTATTGTGAATCAACTCAAAAAACGAAAAAGATTTCATCATGCATTCTATCTTGTAATCAAATATCGGACCAAGTCGAATAAAACTTGCCTTGTTTTAAAGTATTCTTGCATTCACGAGAAAAGCTTGTTTTTACTATTTCTTTATATGGAAAAGTTGTCGTAAACAATTGTAAACTAAATTTATAATAATTATTTCTATTTATTACAATTGTGTAAAAAGTTCTTTATTGTGTAAAAAATTTGCTTCAATTATATTTATTTTAAATTAAGGTATTAACCCAGTAGCGAATGTAATGTGGAGGAAACTACAAATGAGTGGTGGTGAATGGTAGTTGATTCTTTGCAGTTGATATGATCATAGTGAGTAGGAGATATTTAAGATCACGTTTGCCTTTCTGGATAAACTTTTAGAGATGCCGTCAGGATTTTAACAAAGAAATGTAGGAGGGGCTCTTCAATGAATATTTCTACACCTTCAAATCGTCCGCAAGATTTGGTGCACCCCCCCCCCCCCGCCCCCCCTCCCTCCTTAGCTGTTAACCTTGCGCTTTTACCGAGGTTTTTGTTTCTTTGCAATTGTGAGCATATGGCGCTGATCTTGAAAACGTTACCAAGGGAATACAAATTTTCTATATATTTTAAGTGTTAAACCTTTGATGCTTCCATTAATAAGCTGATACACATGTATAAATACATATACCCGATATGGGCTTTCTGATTCTTTCTACTGTGTGGTATTACGAACAAAATGATAAAACTAATATATCGCTCGTAATTAAGACATAGATATCAATATTCATTTGAAAAAATAAACAGAAAGCATTTTATTGGTAAAATAACAATAATAAATAATAAAAAAACAAACAATATTTTTTTTTAAATTAAAATTAAACTTTAATTGCTATGGTCAGTAATGATGAGTGAATATAAAATCACTCGCGCTTAAGTTGAAGTGACGTTGGCTTGTTAACTAACGAAACGGAAAAGAATAATATTCTTTAACGGTTTATTTTCGGATATTTATTCTAATAAACGAAATACGAAATTGTGTTAAATAAAAGCATCATAAAAACCGAGCAAGAGTTGGGCATAGGACAAGTTTTACTTTAATTTTAATGAGGCGAAAAAGCGAAAGTAAAAAAAAAAAAAACTCCACTTAGCATTCTCACAATCAATTGCCAATTCAATGCTTCTAGAATGTTCAAGATTTTGCTGCTTGACAAATACAGTTAGTTCTCCTTATTGTTTTATTAGCAATAATTAGATATTTTTTAAAAGAAGATCGACTGATAGACTGTATATGTAAGTAAAGAAAGTAAGGCAAAGGA
The DNA here is from genome assembly GCA_000671755.1 of Glossina brevipalpis. Classification (NCBI taxonomy): domain Eukaryota; kingdom Metazoa; phylum Arthropoda; class Insecta; order Diptera; family Glossinidae; genus Glossina; species Glossina brevipalpis. The sequence continues at coordinate 439,626 of KK351026.1, forward strand.
CGCTAAATCTATAAATTAATTGAACAAATTCAAAGTCGCAGGATGAAAGATTCCCTAGTGAATTAATTATATTTCAATTTAGTATTAATGCTTAGAAGCACACAACTTCAAAACTTATCTGTTTTCCTTCAAACATGAAGGCGATCCATATCTACACGCTTGTAGCGTTTGCATTGAGCAATACGTAAACCACCTGTTCTTTTATTGCAATCGCTTTAATGGCACGAGGTTAAGTACAATTCATTAAATAGATAATACCCTTCTATAATCACGCTAAACATTACGAGTATCATACCACATTCGTACTATAACCATTAAAAAATTGCAATTAAATTAATGTTGCATTAAACATAACTACTACATAGTGGGGCACTAAAGGAGAGCACAGGCTTAGGTACACCGACGAAACTACTGTCAATATATAAGTAGAAATATTCTCACGATATAGCACCTTTAGGTATTCTCTTGGAGTTATAGAACTCGAGTTCGACCATACCGAACACATCCATCAAGCCTGGGCTTTTCGTTTATTTACGACTCAAAACGAAAAAAGGTTGAGGTTTGCAGAGAAATATGAAAAAGGGATTAACGGCAGATAAACACGACGCCGGTAAATAAAAACTTAAATAAATCCCATATGAACAGTATCTTTTTTTTAATCTGAAATTAATTTTTGGTATTCATTAGGACTAATTAAACTGCGGGATCAAAATGGTTTTACTCGAAGCGATAAAGTGATGATGAAACTAAAGTTTATTATCTCATTTATTTAATTCTAATGAATCTGAGAATGTAAAAAACAGAAAAACAAGTAGGACTACATACCGACAGAGGTGATCTTATACTGATCAAATATATACATAAGCTATGAAGCCTATAGCCTGCGAACTTTTCAGCGCACCTGGTATATACATCGATTGCATTGAGTTCTTGATGTATGTTTGTGAATGTGGATATAAACGGAAAGCCAAAATTGAAATAACATTCGATAGTAAGCGTAAAAAGTTTTTGCGCCCAAACGTAATGAAAAAATTCTACCGCCCCCCCCCCCCCTTTACAACAGATAAATAACTTAATAAAACTTTTCCTTTCGTTCCGTTTATTGTTCTTATTTATTTTTGAATTTAATGCGATTAAATTTTCTTCAACTTTTTCTTTATTTCTTACAAAGTTTTCATAATTCTTTAAGAACAAAAAAAAAAAAAAAAAACAGCAAACCTAATTACCTCATTATCTTTGATCCCTTTAAGCTTTAAAGATTTTGTTATAACAACAACTTAGTGCTGTCTATTATTAGTTGTTTATTAGCCTATACTCCACACCCCCTCTACCTCGTTTAAAACAGTTTAATTAATTATAAACATTTTTTCATTTACATACATTTTTTTTTCTTAATTTTAATCAATTGTAAAACACATTTCCTTTATTTTAATTCAACGATTATGTTGACATTATACCATAGAAGGAAAAAAAACATGAAGTGACAAGAAAGGGGCAGAGAGAATACAGCTTCCCTTTACGTCTACGTTGCATAATATGAGTGCATCTCATTTACTAAATCTCAGGGCTACTAAAGCAAAATCGTCTAAACAAGTTTTATTCAAGAAAAAAGTTTAAGAAAATTATACTTGAGGTGAAAGAAGTCAAGGATACCTGGTAACTAAAAAAGAAAAAAAAACTATCATCTCAAATGGTGTTCTGTAAAACATTGTCGTGTAAGTCCGTCTGATGGTACCTCCTCTATCATTTTTAGTGCACATTAGTAAACCTGTACGCCGATCGCTATCTGCTGAAGTTGTGAATTATTTATGACAAAATGTGAACGGAATATTTCTAGTTTTTTGTTTCCAGCTCAATTTAATGTCTCAATTACTGCACTCCACTCCACTCCACTTTCGTATCTAATCAATACAATGGAGACCAAAATATTTCAGTCAAGGTTCAGTTTTATACTCTTATTTTTACAGGCACTAAGAAAACAATCTTGCTACCAACAGACATGCATAGAGAATTTTTGCAATGGGGTTACTAACCACCCATTGGCATGTGTATTGTGTGAGATATTAACAAATGTACAAAATTCCCCGACAGTCGTTTCTCTTTTTCATTTGTAACTAAGATCGAGAAATACGTATCAGGTAATGAATGATCAAGAATTTCAAACGTTTAAAGAGAAAACTAAGACCTAAACCTTGATATAAATACGTTCCAGCATTATGTAAAAGATCAGATCAATGATAAGGCACGATATTTGCTTTCAAAAGTTGGACATAACCCACCTCCCTTCAAAGCATATACAATTTTCTTACTTATCCTAATTAGTGTAGCGTTTCTTGATAAACAAATATATATATATATATATATGTATGTATATATATATATGTATGTATATATATATATATATATTTATAGTGTATGAATGTAGAAATTCAGTGAAAAACTATGAAATTTAATATCCTCCTAGAAACTCAACTGTTTTGTATGCCATATATTGATTTGTTTATAAATCGCCCCTTGCACGTTACGGCATTTATTACATTTTGTCACTCACTTACACTTGGTTTGTTTAACAAAATGAAAATTGTAATCCGTGCATTTATTTTGTTTATAGACGTGAATTGCATTTAATATTAAATCATAGTTCTCTCTCTCGTTATCTCTCTCTCTCTCTCTCTCTCTCTCTCTCTCTCTCTCTCTCTCTCTCTCTCNTCTCTCTCTCTCTCTCTCTCTCTCTCTCTCTCTCTCTCTCTCTCTCTCTCGGTCTGTTTCTTTGTGTGTGTGTGTGTGTGAGTGAGTTTGTATGCGCGGGTGTAACTACCTGGGTGTGTGTGGGTAGGTGTGTGGGTGGGTGTGTGGGTGGGTGTGTGGGTGGTTGTTTGGGTGGGTGTGTGGGTAGGTGAATATATGTGTCATGCTTTCTCCCTTAATGTTGCGTCTATATTAAAGAAGACGTTCGACTCCATCTTCTCTAGGATTATTAAATTACACCTGTGTGCGTTTTCTTCGTGGTAGTTTTTTCTTTCTTCAAAAGTTGTAAAAATTTTGTAATAACATAAAATATATGTAAAACCGTACAACTTTTCTTATAATAAAGATATTAGAAATAAAATTAGAGAAAAAAAAAATTTATTCACGTTAGGGCGAATCTTTAACACCCAAACAACGGCACCATATCAATCCAATACGTTACAAGTATTTATTCATCTTAGAGTGAATTTTTGTTACCCACAAGCCCTAGATTAACATCTACATCTAGAGTTTCAAATTAGTTTTTTAAATGTCAATTTATCAGTTCATCCATCGATCGGTACCATCTTTATGGAAGATTTTTAGTTAATCTTAAGAGACAACTATATCATGTTTTAGGTAAATGTCTTTTCTAAACTGTAACCTGCAGTTTTTTACCTATTGGATGTACGGATAATGCGGATTAAACTAACATCTGCTGTTCATTATACAACTTTTTACCTTTCGTGCTATGGGCTTATGTTAAGAATCGATTTGTCAGCCGCCAATTAACAATTTGTATGCCTACTATTTTAATTTTTTCGATCATGAGCTTTCCAATGACAGACGAGAGGGGCACCACAAACCCAAATAACCAAATTATTTCAGAATATCAATCTGATTTTTTAATGTATTATTTGTATTTCGTATTTCTCGCCATTGCCAATAAAAGAACGAAACTAATATGCTCTCATTCTATAGCGGTAAGTGGAAAAAAGTAGGCTAAGAACATGTAATACACACACACATGCTGATGCCTTTTCATAAGAAACATGTTTAAATGTTGTTTTAATTATGATTGTCTTACTTGTATTCATAATAACTTTAATGTAAATTTACTAAAAAGGACTTTTTATCTTCACCAAAATGTTTAGATAGCATTTTATAATCTTTTAATAAATGGGAAGAAAATACGTAGTTGTAATCATTACGTAATGCAATCTATATGATATGTGTGTGTGTGCATCCTCGGTTGCTAAAGTAATTGTGTAATGACTATGGAATGATTTGATTTTAATTGGTTTTGTGTAACACATTGATATTTAAAAAGTTAATCTTTAATATAAAAAGTTTTATAATTATTATGGAGGAGAAAAGTAAATATAGCAATTTTAGGGTTCTTGTGGAAAGACTCTAAAATAACTATAAAATAATCGGACCCGAATGAGCTACTAAATCTATTTAGGCACATGCTGCCTGATCAAATTTTAACAGCCAGTAAACCCAACTACAAAAGCTAAAGAAAAGTAACGAAAATTGTCGAGTATATTGCTATGAAGTTAACCCCTATTGTTTATAATGTATGGGAAGGGTATTCGAACCGCGTCTCAATAGAGTTAAGTATATGCGACGGGCATAAGGAGCGCGTCTCAACAGAGTTATTTATATATTGACCTAAAATGCTCGGCTATTCCCGCACGCTACGTTATGCATACATTACAATATATTATTTGTCTATAGCATAAGCATACACAACAGATTTGCAACCATAGACCTATTGGGTAGGGAGACCTTACACTGAAATACTCATTCGCGGAATGTAAAAAATAATAACAGGAAATTTAAATTTATGAATTAATTGTATCCCAAAAAAAAGAAAAAAAATTTGCGAACAGTAAAAATTAATTTTAAACGTCGAACTAAATTAGCAGGCTTAACCAATTCTTAAATTTTTTTCAGTTTATTGTTTATATTCTATAGTTTGTTTATAGAAAAAAGAGAATCTCAGGTTTGCCTCTTATTTTCGGATATATAAACAAATAACAATAAATGATAACGGCGACAGCTACAGTGAGAATGGTACAAATTGCCAAAAGTTTCATTTTCAATTCGCGTGTCAAAAAAAAAAAAAATGATCGATAACAAAGGGTTACATAACTACTCTCTAGGTTGGTGTCCGTATACCAAACTTTAGAGTTTCTTTCAAAACTGAAGGGTCATCATGTAACTTGAGTCTTTTTCATAGTCTCTTTGAAGAGAGATTGGCAATAGTAAATTTAATCAGGATCATGTACCAGAATCTCAAAGTTTCCAATAGAGTAAGGGAAATTCGCTTTCATACGTCATTACCCCTACATCCTTATATGAAATATACACATTAAATTATATTATTAATATTTTCATTTCATACAGATAAACTATTTTGGCAAACATTTATTTTTTTAAGAACTTTCGATTAGAAAATATTGAAATGTAAAGAGAATATAAATTAATTATGAAAACTTTACAAAAAAAAAACCTTTATCTTTGCAAATATTTTACATCGCTTGTATTAGGTGTAGCAGAACGGTATTATTAACAGATGATAATATCTTTTAAGGCTATGTTGTGATATTTCCTATAATTCCTGTTAGGTTTTCAGTTTGATTTGTTTAATCATGATATTATATTTACAACCTATCGAGCAAATATAATAAATAAATGTAAAGGCAAGGGTTAGTAAATGACTAAGATTATTGTCTCCAATTGAGACATAATGCTTACATAAATAAATAAATAGGTACCATATAAACTGAGAAGATTCATTAAAACAAACAGTATTCAATTTCTAAATAGTGGATCCAGTACTTATTATATGCACAATAATTTTCATAATTTTTATATGAATTGCAAATATTCCATAATTTAGATAATTACACATAAATGCTTCTATGCACTAATGAAAAACAAAGAAACAAAAACGAAATTCTAACGGAAACCGTCAGAGTTACCCGACTCAATTGAGTATTAATGGAAACAAAGTGAGCGAAAGAAAATTAAAAAATATATTATTTGCATTACCCTGTTAATCTGACAAGTTGAATAGCGACTTTAATCAATTCCAATTATTCTAAAAAGTGACTTAACAAATGACGGTAACTATTTTTTCTAACAAACAAAAACAATTATATTTTCAAGTAAATCAAATTAAAAATTATATATACAAAAAGTAATAAAAAATGTCCTGTTTCGGCTGTAGTCGTAAATATGGTCTCTTTTGTAAAGAGGTGAGGGAAAAAAAGATTCGTCAAATTTAGAAAAGTATGTTCTTAACGTTTTTTAAATCTAGTATGGGTGTCCAAATTGCGGTTATTCATATTGTGCAAAGTGTCTTAAGAGACCAGTGGCAGTGCCTCGTCATAATAACAAGACAATGAATGTGTGCTTGATATGCTTTGATAAATTATCCAAAATGCAGACACCAGAAAAAGTGATCGATGTTGAAGCTTTACCCGGTACCTTAGTATCGAAGTCAAGCAAAGCTGAAATCAAAGAGAATACATTATATGCTGATATTAACGCTTTGTTAAAATTAGAACCATCTGCTGCGTTAATTGGGGATGTTCTTGAACCAATTTCGGCGAATAAAGAGAAAGACTCCGCAAATCATTCAGATATTAATGAAAATTTGGACAGCCAGATAACGAAACGCTTAAAAAATTTAAAGTCAACTGAACAAACAGTTACAGATGATGAATTACATACTCGTTTAGCTAATTTAAATGGCATACCTCAGAAGGATTATTCAAAAAAGGATTTACTATTAAATACTGATCAACGTAGTGATCAAGAAAAGATGAACGATTTGTTAAAACAATTTATGGGTGAAGTGGAACTGAACGAGCGTTTGGAAACAGAACGTGGCGGAGCAATTAGTGATATAGAAAAACGTTTAAGAGCTTTAAGAGATACTCCAGTAGATGACGGTCCTCCTAAAAATTCAATAAGTTCACCTGATACCAATACGCCTAGCGATAATGAACAAGATGAAGAAACTATGCTGAAGGGTATTATAGAAAAGGTAAAAAAAATATTAATTTTTTTAGCTTTAATTCTTTTTTTGTTTTTTTTTTTTCAGTATTTGGCCGAATCACACTTACCTGCCGGACCTTCTGACTTAGAGGTCGAACTAAATATTGAAATTCCGAAGCCACACAAGGACAGTGCAGATACTGAAGAGCTACCTTGGTGCAATATCTGCAATGAAGATGCTGTATATCGTTGCAAAGGTTGCGATGGCGAATTATTTTGCGCACAATGCTTCCGCGACTGCCATGAAGACGATGAAGAATATCGAAATCATGTCAAAGAAAATTTCAGTGCTCCTCCTAAATTTAAAGAAAACCACTTTTAGTTGCAATTATTTCATTACTTTTTTCTATTTTGTTAGATGTTTTTTTTATATACTTTTAAGGCATACTTTAACAAAATCTTAAACTATGTAAACGAACAAAGAGTTGGGCTTTACGCAATATAGTAGTAAAAAAAATATATTTAAAAATTGAAAAACCATATAAAACAGATATTAACATCAGGTTTGAAGAGCAAATCTAATATTGGAGTTTCTTTTCAACCTTAGTGTATAGACTAAATATACTAAACACTTTCTCTCTAAACTTTCTTTTCTATTCCAACTCGCATGTGCATGATTATTACTAGTTTAGTCACGCTTTAGTCTTATATGTTAGACACTTAATCTCTATGCTCCGTTTCAGGATGTATAAGATTCTATCAAAATTGGTCGTTTGTTTACGAGGTTTCTGATGTGTTAACTTGTCCTCTTTACCACCTACATATATGATAAGCTTGCATTATTATATTGCACAAATGCAAATAGAGCTTATGGCAGATCTACTAGACACGTAACTTTTCCAAAAACTTTGGAACCAAGTGTTGCGCTGAGTAGCGTTCAAAAGTGAAGTACTCGAAAAATTTTTCTCGTTGTTTACGAAATATCAATGGGTTACGGCACCAATTATAAAGCATTTTTATCAGTTGATTTGACGTATTGTAGAGATTTTCTTTAGGGTACAATTCAGGATAAACCAACTTATTGGGAGCTATGGGCATACAGCCACAGTAAGTAGCTTCCAGCCTATAAGAGAAAGGAAAACATGAGGCTGCAAAAAGTAGTGATTCAGGTTACATACATAGCCACTCCGTAGAACTCATGACCCGCTGTCGATATAACCACATCACCATCCAATAGAGTTTTAATATATTTGTCACGCGGCAAAAAGCCGAAATTCACCAGTTTTGCGCCAAGTTTCTCTTGTAAACCCTCAAAGGATTCAGGTGACGTTTGATATGTTTCCCCACATATAGTTACTTTAAAATCCACTTGACGCTTATTTAACTCTAACAAAACTTCAACCAAAAGATTTGGATTCTTGTCATGTTCCCAGCGATGAGGCCAAATTAAATGCAAGCAATCATTTGGATTTTCGTTAGTTAATAAAGACATTTGCACATCACCGCCGATCATAAGGCGCTTATTAGGGAAGGCATGAAATTTGATAGGAAAATATAATACTTCACATTTTTTTTCAATTTTTTCACGCAAGTGTTTCAACTTCAGGTCCGGTTGTACATTTAGAAAAGGTGTAATATTATCCAAAAAGGAAGTACGATTGAAATTGGAATTAAAAATTACATAATCAGCAGCCAGACTACAATAAACAACAGCAGAAACTAATTCATATACAATACGTTGTTAGTGCAGGAAGGTGTTAATTAAAAGAAATTTACCAAGTGAGTATTTGATTCAGACCATACTGACAATCTCTCTCCTTTACCTCGCGAACCGGATAAATTAGTTGATTTTCATGGAAATAAACAATCTTTTTACAATTGCCTAGATCTGGACGCACGCCTATTAACTCGGCCAAGTTCAAAACAGAACTAGTGAATACCACTTTATACTCATGATTTTGCGGTATGATTTGGGAAAAATACAAAGCACCAGTGCGAGCACGCCAATGCCATTTCTTACCTGGAAGACTAAACACCTCATAATCGCCCGCATTTAAGCCTTAAAAAAGTAAGATAAATTTATGACAAAAAAAAGACCTATGTATCCTAAACATGTCTGAGTACTTACATTCAATTAATGTGTCAACTAATTGTTTGTGGCTACCACCATAGAATGGTTCGATAAGTAAAATTGAAGGTTTGGACATGATTTTTTAGCAAAAAATTAGGCCGTCTCTTACAAAAAATAAAAAAAAACAAAAAAATTAATAAGATCTCATTCTTTTCTACACTTGCTAGAAATTTTCTGGCGATCCTAACAGGGTTGCCAGGAATAAGATCTGAGTTATTTTAAAAACATTACAATCAAATCTCTTGAATGTTGTTACGAAATTTTAATCTAAAACATATCTTTAGATCTATACGGCTTTCTTCTAAAGTTTTTTCGGTATTATTTGTCGGATCGAATATTTTCCATATTTGTACCAGATTGACAAACCGTGAAACTAATTAAAAAAATTGCTTTGTTAAGCTGCAAAAGAAAACAGCTGTGTTACTATAGCAGAGAAGAAATTAAAATTTTCGCCAAGCAAGCTAAATTTGTAATTAATTGTTGTCATTCAGATACAGAAAACATATTTTAATAGTTGCTGTCTTTACTATTCACCAAGCAGAGTGCCGGTTTCTGCAATTGATTAAAGCGAAATTCGCTATTTTTTTAGAAAAATTAATTTGGCTTTTCTGTATCGTGTTACTACCAGATTATTTCAACTGTGAATAATAACCTTAAAATTTCGCATAACAAGAAATAAAATTATTTGTAAGGAAAATTAATTTTAGTTCAAAAACATATTTAAAGATGTCCATAATAACTATAAAAAGTGTAGAGGACTATCAAAAAATAATTGGGTAAATAAATTTCTGGGATATGTTCTTGACCTTTACTTAACTATCTTGAATTTAGAGCTGATGAGGCTGCCGTATTATTATTCTCGGCTGAATGGGCTGATCAATGCAAACAAGTTGAAGATGTTATGGAAGATTTGGGTAAAATGCTGGGAGACAAATTGCGTTTTGTTAAAATAACTGCCGAAGATTTTCCCGAAATTTCTATGAAACATCAGGTAAATGAAATTCGTAACTGCGTCAGTCTTTCAGAAAGTAATAATTTTGCCACTAACTTAAGATTGATGCTGTTCCCACGGTGATATTTCTTAACAAAGGTATTGCGGTGGATCGCGTAGACGGTGTAAATATTGCTGCACTAACAGCAAAATGTAAAAACCTTGGAGCCACGGCCATAAGCGATATATCTTTGGAAGAACGTTTGAAGACATTAATTAATAAGGCGCCATTAATGATTTTCATGAAAGGTGTCCGAGATGCACCACGTTGCGGGTTTTCTAAACAACTTATAGCTATCGTAAATGAAATCGGGTGAGTTTTTTAAGTCTATTATCAATGTTAATTATTAATTGATCTTCTTATAGATTACCTTATGAAACATTTGACATTTTAACAGATGAGGAAGTGCGTCAAGGTTTGAAAACATATTCGGACTGGCCCACTTACCCCCAGGTTTACGTGAAAGGCGAACTTATCGGTGGTTTGGATATCATTAAAGAACTTAAGGCTAGCAATGAATTAGAAAAGACTTTAAGGGGTGAATAGATTTAACAAGCGAACGAACAAGACTACTTTCACTCAAAAAATCTCCAGGTTTTATTTTTTATTACAATAAAAAATTGTGTTACTAAAATAAGAATTGTGGTTGTGTTCTCATTACTTTACACCTGACTCTAAAGCTTGTCTCTGAGGAAGATTCCCGTCGTCTTAAAATAATATAGAAGTTTACACCATGCACGAAGGGTTGTCGATTAGTTCACATTCCCTAGGCCAAAATATTTTATTGTTATATATCCTAGGTTGGGTGGCTATGTTTAATAGGAGTGACCACCCAATAATACCAGCTATGTAACAACACATCAACAAAATTCGTTTCCTTAACTGCTGTTGCCATAACTCTTGAAGATCAGGTAAGCCCATGTGATTACAAAACGCATGTACTAAAAACGGGGCTACAAAATGGCCAGTACGAGCAAACAAATACGCCGAATAGAAACCAAACAAGGTAGTATATGCGAGCTGTGACACTGATTGGAAATACAAGAAAAATGAATTTAATTATTTAAATAAAACAAGAGATGACGCACTCACGTGATATAATCAACGCCGTAGTAAAATCCATGCCCATCGTTAAACGTTCGATTATATGATGTACATGAGCCACACCAAAAAACAACGGTGTAATGAACACTGAAGCCAAGGGAGAAAAACTTTGTAAAATCAAAGGCATCATGCAGGCTCGAAAAACAAATTCCTCACTTAAGGGAGCCATGACATGATTACGAATCCATAGGATGTTTTTCAATGCACTTTTCCAAAAATTCAAATCTGCAATAAAATTTTAACAATATTGAAAATGTAAGTAACATATTGCGAACTTACCAAAGAACATTTTTATTGATTCATTTTGTAATTCAACACATAAAGGGCCTAAAAAAAGCAGCATAGTTAATAAATATGGTATTAAGATGGCCATCAAAAGTCCATGCCATCGTAAACCCAACAATTCATTAAATTGTATTTTTTCCATTAATTCAGTAGATGAAAAGCTATATACAAACACGGGTGCTACCACCATAACTACAGAAACGCTAAGAAATCGTCTCTTTACCGTGGCGGGATGATTTCGGTCCCAATTGTGCTGTTTATTATTCCATATATATAATGATGACACAAATAATATCGACATAGCCAGACAACAGCTTATAGTGACAATTTTTGATACACGCGGCACAGTTTCAACAACACTTTCTTCGAACATTTTGGTATTGTTCGTTTCATTCATATTTTAATTTTTGATATATTAAGTAAATAAAATAAAATTTCGTGTAGCATTGAAGCTCTAAATAATGTTTTAAATTTTGAGAATAAATTAATTTGGTGTTTTGGTTGTACACAACCATGTAGATAAAAATAAATTTTTGTTCATCTGTCTTGCATCCATTTTTTAACTAAATCGGGACGTCAAACATTTTGGTCCTGCAAGAAATTGTAGCATTTTCTAGTATTATAATGAGAAATACATTAACGCATTACCAACTCTGCCTGTATGGCCGGAAATATGTATGCACGAAATCAAAATGAAAATTTTAGTCCATACAACATTTTTTGTAAATACGGCTTTTTTATAATGAAAAATGTAGCGTTTTATGAAAAAAAATTACCATACACGGCAATATTTTTATGTCATCAAAGATGCTCATTTAATGAAATGAAATGAAACGAGGCAAAAGTGGGAATTAAATGGGAAAAGAAAGACTGTAAATGCTTCTGTACATCTTCTAGGTAATTATATTTTCATTTCATCAATATATAATTTTAATTTCCAGATCATAATATGGACGTCTTCTAGGTTTTATTTCGGTTATTATTAAGTTATTAAATTTCTTTGGGCTGTGCAGAGGAATTTGTACGGCATAAGTTTTGAGTTTAACTTTTACAATGACGTTGCTACGACAGAGTTGCAAATTTGTTAACCATACGACCTAATACGCACTGCACGAAAGGGCAAATTAAAAATATATAAAAATGAATGTATTAATTATATATGTCAATGAAATTAGAAGAAAAGAAGAACATATTATTATGCTATAGTAAACGTTTCCGTATACTTTAAGGTTAAAAGTAAAAGTAATCGATGATGATCAAATTTATAAGTTTCTGCTTTTTTTATCTCACTTATTTAAGGTACTCAAATATATCGTAATATCTGCGCCTCTGAGATTGTTCAAAGAATCTAACAGCATTACCATATGTCAGGCATCAAAAAACCGGCTGCTACTTGTATCGTCTTCCTTTTTCCGACAACAATTTTTTTATTTTTTCTTTAAAAAAAAAAAAGAGTTCAAAGTTCTCTTTAATTTTAAATTGTTTAATAAATTTAACGTTATTTTTATTTAATACACTGCATTCTATTGTTATCCTGCAAGCCGGAAATTTGAAAATCAAGCATGCTGAGTTTTTCGGTTTCCCGTATACGTCAAAATTTATTTAAAAAGGTTAAGAGATTATTTTTACATTTATTTTTATGCCGAAATCTTAAATTTATTTATTCTTTAGATTAACAGCTGGCAGCAGATTCGTAATTTAAATCTTTTGGAATTTCAAAGTAAAGATTTGTTACAAAAATACAACGTGGCTGTTCAGCAATTCCAAATATTGGATAATTCAAGCAATGACAAGACTGTATTGGAGAAATTCGGTAAATTAGATGGTTTATATCATTTTTCTTCTAATTTATAATAAAACAAAAAATTTATAAAGATTGCCCTGAATATGTTGTAAAGGCTCAAATTTTGGCAGGCGGTCGTGGCAAAGGTATTTTCGATAATGGCTTTAAGGGTGGAGTACATATAACTACCAGGTATTTACGACTATGGGATGACTTGCAAAAATTTTATTCATATTTTTAAAATTTCAGTAAAGAAGAAGTGTTGAATTTAAGTAAGAAAATGATTGGAAATCGTTTGATTACTAAACAAACACCCAAATCAGGGATTACAGTGAAAAAGGTGATGGTAGCACGCAGTGTAAATATTGTACGTGAAACTTATTTATGTATATTACTTGATCGCGAACATAATGGCCCAGTATTGATAGCTTCTCCTTCCGGCGGGGTTGATATAGAGGCTGTCGCCGAAGAGACCCCCGAGAAAATTAAGACTGTTCCTCTTAACATTGATCAACCTATAGAAGAACAAACTCTAATGGAAATAGCAAAATTCCTGGAATTCAAAGGCGCTGCGACAAAAACTTGTGCCGCGCAAATCCAAAAACTATTCACGTTGTTCAAGTCCGTCGATGCGGTGCAAATTGAAATTAATCCTCTTGCCGAAACTGACAAAGGCGAAGTTATGTCTGTAGACGCTAAACTTAACTTTGACGACAATGCCGAATTTCGACAGAAGGAAATCTTTAGCATGGATATTAGTGAAGAGGAATCCGATCCTCGGGAAGTCGAGGCCTCCAAATATAATCTTAATTACGTGGGTATGGACGGCAATATTGGTTGTTTGGTTAATGGAGCTGGCCTGGCTATGGCTACTATGGACATTATAAAACTAAATGGTGGAGACCCAGCCAACTTCCTTGATGTAGGAGGAGGTGTCAAAGAAGAGCAAGTGCTAAAAGCTTTTCAAATTTTAACGTCTGATCCTAAAGTGAAAAGCATACTAGTTAATGTTTTTGGAGGAATAGTGAATTGTGCTACTATTGCAAATGGTGTCGTAGCAGCATCAAGAACTTTGAATCTCAATGTTCCCTTAATAGTTCGTCTTGAAGGTACCAATGTAACAGAGGCCCGTAAGATATTAAAAGACTCCGGACTACTGATCCAGACAGCAACAGATTTGGATGACGCCGCACAAAAAGCCGTAAATGCTTTAAAATGATTGGTTCTAAGAGAGTTCAATGATATTAGCCTTTTAATGATCATTTTTCTTGCACCAATTTAGCATTTGATTTCGCGTTACATTTTAATCTATATAATAAGCATAAATTGGATGATTGAGATGGCATTTTGAACGTATTCTATTTATTTTGTTTGTAAGCGGCGGCGCAATTTAACATCAATGCAAAGAAGCTGTACAAAAATTTTTATTATTAAATTTTTTACTTCGAACTAATATTTTAGATAATAAAAAACTTGTGTTATTTCCGGATTTTTATTTAACTCCAAGACTAATGGCAAAGTTTTAACAACTATTTCTACACAAATCCATCAATTTCATCTTATTTTGGTTGGAAATATCGAATAAAGGAGAATTCAGTTTTGAAAGGCGTATTTTTGCATCGATTCAGAAGATTATGTTAGAAATAGCCATAACTTACATACAAGCCTGTAGACGAAATATACAATATATAAAAAAATGAGGCGACCTCCAAAATATAGTAAAACGGCCCATCGCTCTTTTAGGATTCTTTTTATGTTCACTTCGTTTCATATTTATTGAATAACTTTTTGTTATCATTTCTAATATTCCAAATAAAATAACAATTTCAGAAAAAGAATTTTTATTTTTAGTTTATTTTAGTTTATTTAATTATGAATACATTACATTTACGAGGCATACGATAAATGAACCTATATATATATATAGAAGAAATTAGGTTTCGAATTTTGAAAAAATGCGTCCAAAGCTTCTAGGTCTTGTGGAAACGTTTATGGTGCTTATGGTGAAGATAACTTGACAAAAACAGCAGCAGGCAAATGATTTGCTTGCTTCCATTATTTTCTTGCGTTCAAATTTTTAAAGAAGTCGATGAAGAAGTCTTAAAAAGTAATAAAAATTAATGACGGTGATGCTTCTCAAAATCATCGTCAGTCACGAACCAGCGAAGAGGAGACACGATAGTTTTAGTTGAAAGTAATTTTAGCTTATGTAGCTTATATTTACTTGTTTTTTTTTTCTATTCATTGTAAAAATCTACTTTTAAGCAATTGGATTGAATGTATTGAGGTAGAGGTTCACCGCTTAAACCGTATACGAAACGTGGTTGAACTAAATGCACGAGAATTCGCAATTGACTTTCTGTTGGGTGTAGGAAATCTTTATTACTGTCAAAAAATATTGAATCATCGACGTAAAGGACATCCACACCTTTTTTGACGGCCGCCCGCAGCAATTTGTTTTTCACAAATACATCGAAATTATTAAAAGGACTATTTGTTAACAGGCTAATAAACTGATCTGCTAAAATAAAGAGATGTAAATATAAAATGTAATTTTTAAATGTATTCCTTATGGATGTCATTTACTTGCCTTCTAATAGAAACATCACATCATTTCTGTTATCTATAGGCATCATAGTTAGTTTCATTTGAGATTTATCGGGCAATATTAGATCATATGGCATATTGGGTGACAATACAATTCCGCTTTTAATCTGAAAAGTGTTTACGGTTTTTTGATATTTTTTTACGGCATCCATGATTAGTTGTGAAGTAAAAACTGAACCACACCAATTTGGAGGCAACTCAAGATTTTCTGTGTTATAAGTACTGCATAGAAATAAGCGCAGGTCCTGAAAATTTTTTCCAATGAATAAATAGTTTCAAGGACCCGTAAACAAACGAACTAAGAGAAACAATTTGATTTACATTATAGTCTCCATAGAAGCCACATGTTTCACTGTTTCTTTCATTTGCTAAAATCGGCTTACAAAATTTATTTAATAACATAATTCTTTTTCACCCTTCTCGACGTTTCAAATGTTTTAACTGTCAATAACTGGAACTAAAAAGCAATACCGCAAACTAAAAGTTGAGATAATAAAGCTAAGGCAGTTATCACACAGTGTATCTAAACAGACTGTAAAGATGTTTGTTATATCAATTTCAACTGAAACTAATCCTTTTATCTCTTAGATTTGACTTGGTAGTTAAATTGAAAAATATTTATGAAATATTTTCGTGAACAATGTTTGTTATGATTCTTCTTCTTTTTCTTAAAGTATTCAGCAATCAACGACAATTTTTTGATGTGTCAAGATAGAAAATAATGATCAGTATGAACACGAAGCATTTTACCTTGGCTTTATTAAAGTTAGCAGTTAGTTGAAGCTGCTTATATTATTTTACCTTCTTTTCCTTAAAGCATTTCAGTTGGCAAATAACAGATTGTACGCCGTGTTAATTTTCAATTCGATTATTTTTTACATTTACTTCATTATTGCAGGATTTGCAGTATTTGCAGGATTTGATTTCCAGTCTCTTTCAATTACTTCTAGAGCTCGAAAAGATATGATAAGATAAGATAATGAGTACTATTGATTTCGTAGCGTCAAAGGATAAAATCCGCTCTAAGTAGGCTATATTATTTAAAGTTAGTTTTCCCTTTTTTCCAAACTTTTGAATATATTTGCAACCGGGTGTGGTTTAATTTCTTCGTGGACTATGCGTTTTGACACAGAAATTATTTTTAGGAAGCGGGCAAAATCAAATACTTTCAATACGATAATATGTTATCAGATTTTTGTAAACACGTTTGGGCTAATAGTTTGCATGCTCAGTTCGTCTTAAAAATTCAGCTCCCAAATAGTCATTTGTTCATCTAAGATTAGATATACCGACCGCTTTGTAAAACGCTCTTTTTTTCGCGTAATTGCTTTCTCAATTTAATAAAATTTTCATTCATGATTTTCAATTTTTATCTAACACAGGTTCCTTTGTTAATGTAGCTTTCTGTAAAAATTGTTTCAGAGAGCTGGCAACCCTGATAAAATTTAATAAAAATCATTTTTAAACTTATATTTTCTTCTTAATGTATTCGTGTTGTGCATACACATAACAGCCAAGGCACGCTTTCCCTTTAAAAGTACCCTTTTTGGTGCGTGTAAAGGCTAATTCATATGGGTTTGTTTACGTAATACTCCATTGTTGTTGTGAAAATCATATGGGTTTGGCAATTCAGCGATCAGAGCTTCACTACAAACTAAACTTTTCTAATATTTAATGCAAATAATGCACAATAGGTAGCGTCGCGCAAGTCGTCTATTGCATCTATTGACGCGAAAGCTGTGTTTTGCTGCTTCTAGTTTGTATTCGCTTTTAATTTTACACTAATGACAAATAGCAGGGTCCAAATAATATTAGTTTGGGGAAAAAGAAATCCATCCAATCTTATATGAACTTCAGGACTTTATTTAACATTTCGAATTGGAAAATAATGGATTTCTTTTTCCCCAAACTAATATATTGAAAACAAGATTTAATCGAAATCTCAATCGGATGTGTATTTTATTCACATTAACTTTCGGTCGCACTTAGTGTGTGCCTGTACTAGATACTAATTAAATATTCTTATTTATAGTATTCCTTCCTGTTGTGTTAGATTGTGCGACCTCTTGAGCTAAATGTAGACACTAATAATATGGAGAACGCTTTCGTATTTGTCCTTGATTGCTATTTATATAGAATAATCCTGACATCTTTTGCGAGATCAAATAAATTAAATTTTAATGCAGTTTATACACTTCTACAAATTATTTCCTTCACATTTGGTTCGAGCCATCGATAACTTTTTGTTTATAAAAAAGCCATCGCCAAAATCTTCAACCTTTCGCCAATTCAGCATACAAATCGTATTTGAAGAACAAATACGATATATTGCAAGATAACGAGTCGCGATTTATCGTAATCTCACGGTTCTAAATGAATTACGGAAGCGACCTCTTGTGCAGCTTTCAAAGTGGAGACTTTCCTTTACATTTGTTTACAAAATTTTTTCACATTACGGTCAAATAATAGAAAGGATTTTTTGTAGACCATCAACAAATATCCCATCAACAAATCGAAGTACTTGGAAATATATTTATTGTGACAGAAAATTTACCAGAAAGCTATATTGTCTGTGGTTAACGGTATGACACTCAGATGAAAAAGCACAAAACCTCTTAATATTAACATGATTTTCTAAATTTAATGTTTGTCTGGCACATCAGTTCATAAATTCAGTTTTTCAACTTTTATTAGAAACAAGTTTCACAAAATTTTCTCGCAAGACTAAATCTTACACAATTTTCAGGTAGTAACGATTTTCATAACAATTTTAATAAAACTAGCAGTAGTTGTCAAAAGAGAAGACCAATCTATGAACTTTTCGATTAACTCACCTAACTTACATAGCAATCCCGTCCTTAGGTCATCAAACCGTTATGAAACCAATGATTATATACAGAAGACTTTTTAAGAAGAATTGCATCTTGCTCCACGTATGAATCTCATTTTATTTGACTAACTTTTATTATGTTTCGGACGACTGTAAACTAAACTATAAAATTCGTGGAGTTTATGGGACTCTTTTAAAACTACTTTAACCCCATATAGATAGGTCCGCGAAAAGCGAAACCAATTAAACTCCGAAGCAGTCCTGCCCGGATTACATCTTGGATATCCAGATCGATTTTTCCTTTTTACACTATAACCAAATGGTAATCCATGGTGGCCGTTTGAGATGCAAACTGAATACGACAAATGACACCATCTATTTTTTATACCTACCTCCAAAGGGATGAGTGAGGGGTATATTTCATTTTGTTATTTTATTTGTCACTTCCAGAAGGAAACTTCGGAGACTGAACAAAGGATATATATTCTTGATCAGTATTGAATTTAGAATCGATTTATGCATGTCCCTCTGTCCTTCTGTGTAATGTCTATGGTAAACATTCTCCTTGGCGCAAAAGTGAAAATATCGGCTTTAAATTAGGCAGAAACATTTGAAGTTCTTGCACGCAGGTTGGTATTGAAAGGGCACGCCCACAGCACAACGTAGATTGAGAACATTTTTGCTTTCGGAAACAAAAAAGATTTGATTTTTTTCCTATTACTCATTGCAAATAATAGATAGATTTATAAAAATTTCCACAAAGATTACGCTCGCTGTGCCATAGTCTGTGTACAAAAATAGAAAGGATCGGCCTTGCCCTTGGAAATTCTTTCACATACGCTCCTATTGAAAATGGGACAAATCGACCACAGGCCACGCCTATAGTGTAAGCTGAAAGCACATCTGTTTTCTGGCTGTTTTGCACTGGCTGGTTTTTTACCCCTTATTTTAAGAAATAAGTGGTGGGTACAATAAATTCGGAACAGCCGAATATAATTTTCTTACTTGTTATTAGACTTGAAGAGAAACGAAGCCATACGTAACAAAAACCTACTAGTTTATCAGCTTAACTTGAATTCAGGCTTTCTTAGAAAATCGATGATCTGTTATAGAATCACTTGTTACATACGGAAAGGACTACCCTGATATGAGGTTAGTTCCATCATTTCATCATGTATTCTTTTGAGACTATTCTACCTAGGTTTACACAGCTTTAATGCTAGAGAGGGGGGGAGGGAGAGAGAGA
>KK351026.1:459572-475445 GCA_000671755.1 Glossina brevipalpis
AGAGAGAGAGAGAGAGAGAGAGAGAGAAAGAGAAAGAGAGAGAGATACGAATTGAAAAACAACTGGTCGGCTCGATTTTATTTGATTTGATTTGATGGAGGAGCATCATCCCTATCATTGAATGAATATATACCATCTATACTGGCTGATCTGGCCAGTGAACGTCTGTTCGATAAATACTATATGTTGGTATTGACAGCGTAATATTAACATGCAACTCGAAACATTAATTGAGGACGTTTGTCGATGAAAATATCCCCGTTGTCCATTAGCAAGATTAGATAAAGTACAGAATAAGAAAATTAATTTAAGAAGAACTTGAATACAACAACAACATCAATCAGGATAGAAAAAAGTAAAAGTTTATGTTTATGTTTATTTGTTATTAGAACTCTGGAAAAGACTCAAATGGTCGCATATCATAGATGTGTGTTTGCTAAACAATTCCCACGATCTTGTTTTACAACAAAATAGATATTGATGAGTTTTGTTAGGACTATTACTCCTCTGAAACATCATATTTGTGGTGGAGTTACAAGAACTATGACAACAATCGAACACTCATGGTTTTTCTTTTCTCTATGACTACTGACCGGTCTTAATGCCAGAATATGGATTCCGTCACTTTGCTTACTTGTGGTAGTAGTAGTGGTAATAGTGGCAGCATAATTTTCATCAAAGGAAGAGAATACTTATGTAGACAACACAAACTGTTATGTTTAATATAAACGACAATTCAGCCGATTCTAGTAGTTGTCAAAGTTCTCTTTGATTTTTAGCTGAATACTGAGCGTAACCCTCTTGTTTTCCTTTGCCCTCTCTCTCTCTCTCTCCTTTTTCTTCCCATCACCATCACTCTCTCTCTCTCTCTCTCTCTCTCTCTCTATCCCGTTGTGACGGTGTCTTTCTCTGTTTTTCCTTATTTTTCTGTCTGTCTGTAATAAAAGGTAAAACTCGTCGAAAATGTTTCACAGGGAAAAGATAAAGCATCGACATATCATCAGACATACATTACAAGCATAAGCTCAACTACTTTTGACAACATTCATAAATGTTATGATATCTTTTTCTTATTATTGGCACATTATAGAAGAAGTTGAGAACAAATGTGTAGCACTTGAAGCAAGCAGTTATTTAAAGGGACAGATGTTTGCATATGCATCCTTATAAGCACAAATTTATATAGGAACACATAGACAAACGTCTACATTTGTATTTATTTGTGTCCATTAATCCAAAACGAAAATCAAACAATTTATATAAGAAAAATAAAAAATAACTTGAGTGTGGATTGAGAGCGTAAATTTTGACCAAAATATTTAGTTTTGTGGAGTATACGAACTCGACAGCCTGGAACACATATCCAATAAGTATTCATTAGCAACTATATTATATCCATCCATTCATCACTTCAATGCTTATGAGAGGAGTCAAAATAGAAAGTGAAAAAAAAAGTAAAACAATTAATAAAAAGTTACACATCGGTAGGTATAAGTAAACAGTAAGAACAAGCACAGTATGTACGTATTTGTGTTAAGATGAACTTAACAAATTTCTTGGATAACTAAGATGCCTGCCTGCCTGCCTGCCTGCCTATGAGAAACAAAAGAGAGGAAAAAGAAAATTAAATAACTCACACTGACTGACAGTTATTTGCTGCTGATTGGATGTTGAAATGTGTGCAAGCAAATGCATGCAAACTCTTACATATACATACAATCACATACAATGTGTTCGCTGGTATGTGTTATGATGGACTCTGATTTCTTTTTTTCTTTTCATTTTTACTTAACGGGAAAAGCAACTGCAAGCAAATCTCAAAATATTCGGCACATTTGTCGTTCACTGTTACTGCAACAGCTTTGTTTACTTAACTTTCAAGGTCAGAAGCGACGAATATATGTTGAAAGATGAGAGAGAGAGACAGAGAAACAAAAAAAGTACACTTATATAAAAGAAACCTTTGCCTATGAATGCATGCATAGTGTGTTGTGTTGAATGTGTGTAATAATTATTCTGATGCTCGTTGTTCCCTGGGCTGTTTTTTTTTTTTTTTTGCTCTTTATTCTCTTAGTTATGGGTCGTAGATTATCAATCTTTGGTTGTTTGCTGCTCCCTTCCTGCATCTGGCGGTTGAGTCAAGAGGAAAACTAGGCGATTTTCGCAGTTATATTCTTAACGTCAATAATTCACCTTTACTTACTTACATCTATTTATATATATATCACAACAATTGCACAAATATATAAAAATTCATTGTTTGTTGTTGTATTAATGTTACAAAGGAGCAGCAACATGTGTGGTGCATGTATTTACGTATGTAGATATGTATGAATATATCTATATAAGCTTGTATGTTAGGCTTTTCATTCACAATACACTTGTGATGATGATGATGATGATAATCAGGTTTACCTACATACATACGTATGATGCAGAAACGTATACTGTTGTATAGAAAAGATGTTAGTGGAACGGTATGTGTTACAAAAGAGGACGTTGTTCGTTTTGTTCGTTGTTTGTAATGCAAGTAATGTAAAAGTTTTAGTTTTTCTTATTATTGTTGTTTTTAAAATAGTTTCTCACATACTCTGCACTGCCTCCTCCAATGGCAGCATTACATCAAGTGTTAGATCGTTTACATTGCATGTGTAAAGCAAACACGCGTGCCTGTGTATATGTGTATTATGTATGAGTAACCATGTACGAATGTGTGTGCTTGCAAACTGATTTTTCAAAAGTCTTTAGCTTACATTTCCTTCCATCTCCTGTGTGTTGTAGGAAACGTAGTAAGCATCAACAACGCTTGCTTTTGAAAATAAATCTGCGAAAAAGTGTGAATTGTAAGCATTGTCTTTACCATTTCATATGTTTGTTTGTGTTTGTGCTTGTGTTTGTATCTTTATTTTTCCATTTATGCATCTATGCATGTTTGTATGCGCGTATGTGTGATGTAAGTGAGTGAAATGTGCAAAACGAAACCTTAGCTTTAATATTAAAAAAAAAAAGATTTAGTTTTTTTTCCTTCTCTTTACATTCAAATGATGCATGTGGCGTATTAGTGCTCTTTTTAAATATTTAAGCGCATTTGTAATTTATACGTTAAATTAGATATAAATGAAATTAAATTCTTTCATAAAAAAAATAAAATCTCTTTAGTGCTTGAATTTATTCTCATCGCCTTTTTCTATCTACATCGCCAATCGCTGCTAAACGTTAGATTTATGCTAGATTTCTCTTTCCATTTATAACAAAAATTCAAAAACGCATTTTGCAGATCCCATAAAACATGAGTATATATATGCATATATACAATTTATCAAGGGAAAATTCTGAATTGATGTATTGGTTTTGTTCGTCCTTTTATTTGTCATCGGTTGTTAGACGGGTTTATAATGCTTGTAAAAGTTAAGGCAGAAAATTAAAACTTTGGCCCTTTTTACTTGATGGTAACAGAGCGAGTCAGTTCGATTGGCAAAAGATTCGATAGAACGTATAAATATAAAATCTAGAGTAATTTAAGTGATTTGCTTATAAATATGCCGTCAAAATAAATGAAAGACTTTAACTCACCCTTTAGTGAGCCTTAATACAAGTATTTCTAAGATGAACGGAAAGAAGCTCAGTACAAAAATGGTTTCGATGGACCAAATCACGAGCAGAAAATTAACAAAACTGTCTTATATTTTATTAATTTTATTAATTAATCTGAGATGCTGCTCTCTTTTCAAAAGTTCGTTATAAAACGAAAAGAAAAACAAGTAAGAAAATTATAGTCGTCTGTTCCGGACCTGTTATACCCATTATACCTTTATCTTAAAGAAAGGGAGAAAAACTAAATTTTAATGAGTAGGCGTGGCAGATTTTTTTATTTTTATGGAATACCGTGGAAAACGGCCAGAAAACGAATGTGCGTTTAGCTTACACTGTAGGCATGGTCTGTGGTCGACTTGGCCCATTTTCCATTTCCGTAACAACGCATGTGAAAGGACTTCCAAATTTGAAGCTGATATGTTCATTTTTGCGTCCAGGAGAATGTTTACCACAGACAGTAAGGAGGGTAAGACGGACAGATGGACATGTTTAATTCGATTCTAAATTTAATACTGATCAAGAATATATATATACAGACTTTGTGATGTCTCTGAAGTTTCTTACTGGGTATTACAAACAAAAGACACTTATCTTCCGTAGTGGATACAAGAAAAAATTTGGATGAGAAACTTCCGACTTTTCATTATATATACGATTATGTTAGTCTGCTCGTTTAAAAATCGTTGTTATGTTGTTCCTTCAAATTTGTTTGGAATGCTAAGTTTAGTTTTAAGTTCTTCTTGCCTTTCCAACTCAGTATTATTTCATTATTATTTCAGTCGGTTTTACTCCCACCCAAGGGACTTCGATAAATTTCTTCTCCTACCAAAATTTGCTGCTTAAAAATTGAACTTAAATTATTCCAATTTACAATTCACTAATATTTGTAAATGTAATGGTAAATACGTAAACATGGGTTTTATTCTGCTTCCAGTCATCTAAGAAGTGATGTCAAGTTGTATAAATAATATACGATATGTATGCAATGTATACATACGTTCGTTTGGAATATGGAAATGGATCAAGTAAATGAATATTCGCTATAGGTTATTACCTGGCATTCATATATATAAGATATATGTATATATATATATATATATATGGCATATTTGCTTATATATATGCATAGTTTACCGAAACAGAATAAATCATATAAAATGCAGACCAATTGAACCGCTGATGATGGAAAGAAGCAAATTGAGAAAAATTTGAAATCGACTTAATGATCTCAGCCAAATTGATCCGATCAATTGGCAAATCCATGATTTTTCTAAGAACCAAACGCTTAGCTTTATTTAATGTTTCAGTTTACCTATGAAGTACGTGCACCTTACGTACGTACAATATTAGCTTTTTTTTTATTAATAGTATTCTTCTTTTTTGATTCATACTATCTAAGACTTGTGGTATACTGGATTCGTTACTTCCTTTGCAACGTTCAAGGATGAGAGAGATATTTATTGGTTTTATTTCAAGTCGACTGAGTACTGTTTTTGTCAGAGAACAGATGTTCGGAGCAGGATTTAGTCTGAAAATCATAGTAGCCCGACTAACCGATTCAAACGTGATAGATATATTTCCAATTTGCCGATTTCATGATCATTCAACTAAATACTTCTTTCTGATCGAGCAATCGACGCTCTTTCTGTAAAAATATATAAAATAATTAGTTATTTTGATTTGAAGAATTAATTTGAAGAAGTGACTAGTTATAGAACTTTCGAAGGCCCCATCAAGTAAACATATTCTCTAATAAACGTAAAGAACAAAATTAATTTAGCCGCACCTGTCTGTCTGTCTGTCTGCCTGTCTGTTACATTCATCGCAAAATCGCGTTTAAATCTTTAAAATTTTCTTAATAAAATTTTCCTTATTATTATTTGTTATTAAGCGAAATTTAAAAATCGCAATAAATGCAATAAATTTATTTTTATTTTTTTTTTTTTTTTTTTTTTTTTTTTTTATTACACTTAAGGATTTGAACTAAAAGCGGAAAGACTAATAAATTGTAATATAAGCTTGATTATCTAACTATTGAAACCGGAAGTGTAATGTCATTGCAAAGTCATTGCACGAAGAGTGTACGGCAAACGTAGTCTGCCTCACTTCACAATTTCATGTCATGATAAGCATAATCGCTTATAGAAGTTCAATCATAACACTTTTCTAAATTAAATGAAGCCGATTTTATCGTATTCTCATTATTATTCAATGCCATCAAATAATTTTTTTAAATAAATTTTGCTGACAAAACGCATAAAATTCGAAAGCACATGTAATGTGAACGAACACAGATCGCACACTTACGTACATATGCGCAATTCTATGTAAGTGCATTGCCGCTACGGTGTCGTTTAAAAAAAAGAAAAAAAAAAGGAAAACGACAAGGCTGGGGCTGATTGCACACACCAACACACACACACACGCATACACACACATATACATATAAATAGAAATGTTCATATGCACACATATTATAAAATGCCAAGTTTTATGTTGCTACATGCGTTCCTATAATGTTACATACCTACATACATACACACACACACACATACACACACATATATAAACATCGATGCGATGGTTAGGGGATTGGGGATGAGGTAGTGATGCGCTCATTATAACTTTTATTTTTTATTTTATTTATTTATTTATTTTTTTTTTAATATTTTCCCATAGCGACTGGTGCCGCTTAAACTAGGTTAGTTATCTAAGCAAAACCATGTAACCAAACATCCTAACCAGCCAACAACGAGTGGATGGCATCATAGCTGCCGTCAGAGGCTGCATTTTGTCAAAACGATTTCTATGTATATAAACTGTTGAAGGCAATTCTTGTCCTCTTTCACTCTCCGCTTTCCTGATTTTTCTGCCCGTTCTTCCTCTTCCTTTCTCTCGGTATCATCACTTTCTCGTCTTTCTATATACATGGTACTCTTTTGAAATAGCTGCCAATACGTTTTGGTCACAAAGACAACATTCATTTGTTGTGGCATATCGGGGCATGTATTCATGTTTATTTGTGTGTTTGTGTGTGTATGTGTGTATGCTAGGGACGATTACATGAGAATTTGTCATACCAAAGCATTTGCGAAACCTGAATATTTCAAATGATGAAAGAAATTCAATTTTAAAACTTTTATTATTACAATTATGCATACGTGTGTGTGTGTGTGTATGTATATATATATATATACGTGTACTAATACTCATGAATAAAAACAATCCCCTTTCTCCTTCTTCCTACAAACATACACACCGATAAATCCATTTGCATATGTGTTTTAAAACTTCTCTCTCCCTCTCTCTTTTTTTCTTTCTTTCTTTCTTCTTCTCTCTAGGGGGCTTATTTAAATGTTAAATATCAGTTAAATAATTTTTTTGATTATTTCAAAAACAGGATGGGGTTAAAACCCCATCTTTAGATCAGGATAACTTACGCAAAAGTGTTTAACCTTAAATGGATTGTAACCGTTATTTACAAGAATCGAAAGCCCCTAAATCCCTAAACAATCACTACAGTAACTCATCTAACAAAATGACTTGAAAATACGTTGAAATCTGATATGTTAAGCTTAGTGTTCGTTCGTTTCCCGTGTAAAGGGTAAAAATTATCTAAAATAATATTTCGTGTACATGAATATTCATGTCATGTTCATGTACATTCGTTCATACACTACAGCGTTTGATTTAGAATACGGCTACGCAACCTGTGGCCCGCATTTATGAGTTATCCCTTATTTTTACTTTTACTTCGTATATTTTCACTTTTACGATCAGAAAACCAACACAAATTATCTTAAGTATCTTCAAGCAAATATGGAGAAGAATTCTAAGCGAACCATTTAGCCGTTTTTAAGTGCCTGATCAGGAGCCAAATGGACTTGATATAGAAAACATTTATATAAAAATTTATCTCACCCATTCTCTAATTCGATTTGTTATCATTATCAACTAAAACTTAGGTACAAGCTTTCAACTTTTTATCGTAAAAAATTCTTCTCCAGCATAGTTCCACGTTGATGAAGCGCATATGTATTCTCTGAGGTCTCCCTGATACGTAATTTTGTACGTTAAAATTAGAATGAAAAATTTTCAATCCCAGGTATGCTATAGATACATATTTTTGATTCGAATTTCATGCGCTACAAACGAAATGAGATCAATTTAGTAGAACTGCTATATATGAAACACATAGCAAACGTTTTTTGTTTAGTCATCTCGGGGCCCACAATTTAATTTTTATCACCAAAACTTTAAAAAATCCTAAATAAATATATATTTTTTTTCAAGTTTCATTCTTTTACCAGCTTTGCGCTTGTTAGGTTATTAGCCATAATGCTTAAAAAGTTTGCTTCTTCCATATTTTTGGCTATTGTGAAGGCATCGAACGTGTGGGTGTAGAAAAAGCTTTCTCGCTTTCTCGCTTTCTCGTCTTTCTCGTCATTCTCCATCTCATAAGGCACAAGTAAATTAAAAGGTTGGACGATCAGGGTTTATATTGTCCTTTGCCTAGCTTTTTATATCCATATGCATATAAGCTTTTCATTCATTCATGCATACATTTTAATGGCATTTTTACCATAATTTTTATGCAACTGCAATAAATCATATCAGGACATAAGGCATTTTGTCATATGCAAATAAGAAGTGGCCAGCATTACTTACAAAAAGGAGAAGAAGAAGAAGAAGCAAAGCGACTGAATGCAAAAAAAAAATAGTTGAAAAATATATTAATATCGTTTTATCAAATTTGATTACATTTCTATGAAAAATTATGTTTTAGATCAAAAATATTTACTGAAACCAATCAACATCAATCTTGAATATCGCACATGTTTTGCAGAAGTAGATATCTAACTGAGTATACAACGAAAAGATGTAGACTGTACAGCCGATTCCTTATGATAAATCCGTAATCTTCTCATACCATAGATCTTTGGGCAGTAGCGTGACCATATAGAAAAGAAGTTTTGTTGAAAAAATCAAGATTTCTTCGGTCAGTTCAACATAATCTCACACTGGCAGATTTACTGGACAATCGACTGCTAACCGTCGATTCTCAAGAATCGAGTATTTTACGAATAATCCCAACTTCCCAATTGGCAGTTTCTTCGTCAGTCGCCGCCGAAAATCAATAAAATAAAAAAAGTTTTTATCCAGTTTGCGAATAAACAGCATATGTTCTATGCGAAATCCGATTTTACGATACAATAGGTCATATATTAATAATTTGCGGTTTTTTGATACGTTTCTGAGCTTCTTTTTGTAGCGTGTTCATTTCAAATAATTCAAAACTGTCATATGATTGATGCTAGTTTAGTAGATTCGCCATTACCTGACTGACCTGCGTACTGATCTTAACCCAGCACTTGTAAAATTTCATCGACTTTTCAACTGGACTGGCTGACCAGGGCAAGGTACATCTTTGACATTAAAATTTCCGGAACATTTGAGGACCCTCCTTTCATTCATAGCATTCTTACCGTATACTTCACATTTCTTCAGATATTTCACTCATTTTCAAATTAATATAACTTTTTATACGAGCAAAGAATTAGAAAATTGTCTTGACAAAAAATGTGAGCTAAAATCTCAGTTTTTAAGCACTCAGGAGAGTGTTGTCAGAAATATAGGTAGGTGCGAACATGAACATCTAATGACAAAAACTGTGCTAACCTTTCATAAGACCCAATAGATTATTTCGAGTATTTTGCTTAATTTTTGTGGTGGTAGTCTCATGAATCGATATAATTAAGATTTTTGAACTTAACCTTGAGATAAAAACTTACGTATCAACTTTTCCAGTTTTCTATAAATAGGGAGAAAGTTAGCTAACAACAGCTTAAGGTCATTCTTATATACTCATAGAATGTTCTGCACTTTTCAAATGAGATTCATTCGTAATTATAAATTAGGGCTTAAGAAAATTAAGTAAACTTTTCTTGTCTTACATTCTCTTAAAAAAAAAAAAATGGTAGCACGTTAACGTTATTTCCTCTTATAAAAATTGGTTGGTTGTCTTAGTTAAATCATTTGTTTATTTTTGTTAGTAATGCCGTGTATATGTATGTTTCTGTCTTCTCTTAAGAAACAAAGTATTTTCAACAAATAAAAAAATAAGTTTTTTAAAAATGCAAAATTTACTTAAGTGATGGAATACATTGAAGAAGAGCACCACCTACAAGTAGAGGCTTACCGAGCACAAGTAAATAATATTTATACGACCTACGCTTACGCTCTTCTAGCTGCCTCTAGGAAGTATTTATATAAGATTTTCGTACGATACCCCTCATATAGGTTGTGTGTATGTGTGTGTACTAAGAAATATTCTTTTTAAGCGAGTGATGCGTATTTCTTTCACACTGTCAAGTTTTTCACAATCTTGGCAAATATTGATTCAACAGCATTTCATATTAAGACATGAGATATCACAGCTATGACCTTGATTTTTGTATCTAACAAAGATGTGGTTAGAATGGCATTAGATCGGACTTAAAATTTGATTTGTGGTGGCGGCCAACAACTAATTGTACTCATATTAAGCGTCAAATACAAAAGTGATCTTTCCAACACCAACAGATAAACAGGACTAAAACAACAATTTAAAATCCGATGCTGATTAACAAGACTTCATATAATCGTATGTATGTACTCAAGGCAAGCTTTGTGTGACATAAACTTTGCGAGTATTGCGAGTGAGTGTCACAAACGTAACGACAAGTCTAGTTTAGTGCTTTCCTTGCTTATAAATAAATTATAAAAATTTACACTATGGTTGGTTGGTTGGTTGGTTGGTTGATTGGATGTATTTGCTTTTAATTTCCTTGTTTGATAGCTTTCGGCTGTAGTTGACTGTTGTTATAATTATTATTATTATTATTATTATTAGTATTAGTATTTGTTGACGCTTTTAATATTATCGACGACGACGATGAATTTCAAATAAAATCACGTTCAGTTTTTTTTGTTCTGATCTCCTCCTTATAAAAGCAATCAAGTCAAATCAATCGAAACAATCAATTCTGGAATTGTGTTGCTGCTGTTTTTTTTTTTTTTTTTTTTTTTTTTTTTTTTATTTTGTTTTATTTTAATATATCCTCACAAGCAAGGGTATGCTAACTTTCTTATTTAGCGTGATACGAGACGTGAACCAGAAGAAAAAGAAAGGAAGTACTGAAACGATACAATATTGAAATCTTCTCACTGGTACTATAGGTAGCGTTAAGAATAAGTTAAATGTAGATTTTAAAGAAATTTCTAAACCAAAAAAAAAAAAAAGAAAGAAAAAAATTCAGACTCATTTTTTATCTAAGAGTTCCATAAATTTTTCACTCTATTATAATGACAAGAAGGTTGGGTGCGATTTGAAAAAAAGATATGAAATTGAAATTCAAAATATCGAATCACATTTTATGGTAACTTTTTTTTAAGTATTACTGTGATTTGAGAGCATAAGATGTCAGTTAAAAATTCGCATAAAACCGAATGAAATTTAAGGGTTTTTAACTTGATTTTATTAGAAATTTATTTAGATTTGAGTAAAAATATAGTTTTTTTTAAGCTTTTAATGTATTTTTGAATTTGTTTTCTTTTTAAATCATTTTTTCAAATATTATTTTAAGAAATATTATGTATACGCGTACACACACATCAACTAGATGGAACAATGGAATCATGGTTGCGTTGCATATGAAAGAAAGTCATGTCGGTATTTTGTTTATCTTTTCAAATAAAATTCAAAATTATTATGAACAAAAGATTCTCCCCATCATACATACATGTGCATGTATGCACGCGCCGTATATGAAGTGGAGGATGCAACAAATTTATCCGAGTCCTTTCATTGTTAAACGTGCGTATATATGTTGTTTAATAGTTGTTTGTATGATTGGCTCTAAGCCAATAACATCAAATTCAAATACGATGCGTTTTAATCTAAAAAAATTGCTTTTTTCGTTTTGTCTCTTCTGGTTTCGATATGTTTGACCCCTTAACCATTTCGATATTTTGCAGTTGACAATGACCCGGTTCATGGTATAAAATGTGTTAGTGAAAGAGAGAGAAAAAGAAAATTGAAAAAAATAAAATACGTTTACAGATCTCTCTTCTAATGACAGTTTGAAATTGGGTGTAGAATGGAATGAAATAATTTTTGCAAATAAATTGAAACATAAACGCGCTAAGGGAACCGGATTCCTTTCTTATCGCTAAGCTTACTTATCCCAACGCTACAGTAATTACATAAAAAATGCAAAATTTTTGATTTCAGTAAAACTTAACATTTTTACGGTCCATAAAATTTCATATGCGCTGGTCATCAAAAAATCATAAAAAATGCAAAATTTTTGATTTCAGTAAAACTTAACATTTTTACGGTCCATAAAATTTCATATGCGCTGGTCATCAAAAAATCATAAAAAATGCAAAATTTTTATGAAGTAAATCTGGGCGAGTTGCTCGATCGTGGCTTTCCTTTGAAATTGTAAATGACCAGAGAGCCAAAGCCTTTTTATTACTCATCCCTTCCTTATCTCGTGCTTCTTTGGACTTTATATAGTGGTTTCGAGCATAGTTTCGTCTGATGTCTAAACTGACTGACTCGCATTTCACCAATTTTCGTAAATTTCCTAAAAGCGTTTTCATGAAATCGCATTTGGACTCATTCTACTGGCACCAATTTAGTAATTCATTAAAATTTTATGCTCCGATGTAAATGAGTTGTCGGTTGTCAGAGTAAAAATTATTTTTACAAAGCGATAGATTTAATAGCCTGAATGGGTAATTAGAAACAACGCATCGTTTGTGTGTTTGCTAATTCAATGGAAAGCAATTGTGAAAAAATTCGCTATATTCTACAACAAAACTTTTCGATCAAGAAGACTACACTTTGCATGCTTGTAAAAAAATTCGTGGCGTTAAGAGTGAAAATATTTTATCAAAAGCAAATCGTTTATTTCGTTTTACTCTGGAAGTTTCGACGATAAAGACGTGTTGACAGAGCTTAGCTCGGAAATGTTGATGCATTAAATGTATAGTCCAGAGACCTTTCATTTGTTACTCTCTCTCTCTCTCTGCAAAACTTTATTCATAATGTTGAACTTAATAATACTTTAGAATGTGAAATCACTTCGTTCACCCACAAATTCCAGAAATTTCACAATGAAAACATAATGACATTTTACTAAAGTCACCTAAGAGGTGGTTGGTTATTAATTATTATTTGAATTTGAAATCGAAATTGAAATATATTATATATTATATCATATATTATATATTGGAAATAGAAGCTTTTTACTTAAAGGGGGCGTACTTGTCATTTTTGCTTGACGTAACGTTTCTAATGAAACGAAATCAACTTTATATGAAAATACGAAAGGTATTTAACACTGAATGACAATACGATGGGCAGAGTTGACTTCATCGTATCTTCTCTCTCTCTCTCTTACTCTTTCTCTCAATCTTATATGAAAATACGAAATTCATTCAACATTGAATGACAATACGATGGGCAGAGTTGACTTCATCGTATCTTCTCTCTCTCTCTCTTACTCTTTCTCTCAATCTTATATGAAAATACGAAATTCATTCAACATTGAATGACAATACGATGGGCAAGGTTGGGTTCATTGCATCTTCTGTCTGTCTCTCTCTCCCTCTCTCCCTCTCTCTTTCTCTCTCTCACCTCCTTTTCTTCTCTATTATTATTAGAATCAAATATTATTTGTAAATTCATAAAATAATCTTTAAAAATCCTTTTTTCTAACAAAAAATTCGAATCATAAAGAGTAGGGATAGAAAAAAAAAAAAAAACAAAAAGCGTACGAAGAGAAAACACAGAAACCAGGCTATAACAGTTCGGCGCCACATTATTTGTGTGCTTGCTCTGGTTTATGGCTGAGGTTGATTGAGGTTCACCAAGTAATTTTGCTGTTGTTTTCTTGTTTCATTTTTTATTACATACTTGACCGCATATTTACTGCACTACATTTATTCAGAGAGATATATGTGTACACATATGCATACAGATTCACTTTCTTTTACTACAATTATTTATTGTTTATGACATGAAAAATACAAGTACATACTAACGAACAATATAATGGAAAAGATCGCGTATATGAATATATTGCCAGTAAAGTTGGAGAGGTGTGCTAAGATTATCTTATTAGTTGTGTAAGAGCAAAAAATATCCCCAAAAACCCCAGCAGTAAGCATCTTAAAATTTGTGGTTTTCATATCCATATTCGCATATCATTCTAAGTAAATATTTTATGCAAAACCAATATAATCTCGCATCTCTTCTGCATTGAAAATGGGAATGGGAAGAGGGGTTTTTTTGTTTTTCAGGTTCATATTTTTTGAACCGATACAAATAATGTGTTGCTATGCACCAGACTTCTTCCCATGAAGACTGGCTGGCTCTCGATATTTTTAATTGATTGAAATAACGGGTGACTAGAAGTCATCTTGAGATGAGTTTATAGTTTATTATTTGATAGTTGTTATTATCACACTAAACGTGGCTGTTTCAGTCGTAGTGGCAATAGCAGGCTCATGACTATTGTGCCACATAATAAGCCATACCTAGGCATCGCGTATGCTTTATTTGTGCGGTTGGTTTTGCTCACAACATATTTAATACGTTACATATGTTGACTTTTATACATGTAAGTATGAACGTGTAAGTGTATATTTCCCATATATATTTATATACTTTCAACAAAATGAAAGCTAGCGGCAGAGCGGGGCTAAAACACAAGAAGCCACTTATCTGTTATAATAAATAGACTTTTGCTTTTAAAAACATAATTTCCAAATGTGTACGAAAACATGCTGTTATTATTGAACAGAAGATATTTATTAAACAAAAAATAAAAAAAAGACAGCTTAGGCCGTTTCTTGTATCACTTACAATACATATATACAATAATGCTGCCAAAGTTATTATATTCCTACGATGAATTTGGATAATAAATTTCAAAAATGTTAGGAAAATAAGACAAGTAAAATTTTCCATTGGTTTGTCCGCCGATATCATAAAATACTGTCGTATTATACAGTCGACGATTAAGAAAAACTCTTTAATAACGAATACAAGTTGAAATCCCTTCGCTTGTAAGAGGATTAACGAGGAGAAATGAATCGCGGCTTTCAAGCGATAAGGTCAATCAAGTGATGTGTTAACATGCCCGCTGAATTCAATTGAGTTTTGAAACAAAAAATCCCTGTAGTCCTTGTAATTTTCTGCCCTTCTCCAGTTAACCAACGGCTTAATGAACAATTAAGGCTAAGAGGTGGACTTCGAATTTTTATATTTTCTTTTTTTTTTTTTGATTGTGGGTGTAAACCTATGACTATTTGCATAAGCTCCTTTCTGTTTATATTTTATTTTATTTTCATTTTCAAAGATCTGTCTGTTTTCAAAATAATCAAGTAATAATAAGTAATCTTCCAAGTAATTTGATTTATCGATTTATCAATTAATGAAATAATAACATAAATTGCTTCTTTGCTTTTAGCAAATGTAATGCGTCTTGTGTCTAATTGTTTCCGACCACAAAAGAAGTTAAATATATGTAAATTTTAAATGTGAACATACATAGAAGACTCAACATGAAAGTTTGAAGGAATTTCATTTGAAATCTCAAATTAGTTTCACTATACAACAGCTCTACACCAAAAAAGGGGTAACACGTTCAGCAAGAAATCTAATATAGTTATTACGTACAAGAATGTTGTAAATTAATGAACCTGAAAATGTACGTCCAGATGCGTATATGTTAACTTTTGTCCTTTTTTGCTTACCGCAGCACCATGAAAGAACGTTCAGTTGGACATTTCGTTCGTAACATTTACCGGCTTGTGAATATCGGAGGAAACAATGCAACCGCATATTGGGCTTGAATTTTGCTGACGGTATTGCGAACGTTCGAGATAGGTAGGAAGGGAAGCGCATGAAGAATATTTAAATCGCCATTAAGTATACGAAAAACATTTTTTCGTCATATATTCTTTCATGTTTACTTACCGTAAGCAAAAATTAAGAGAGAAACGAGAAGCAGCACATATTTTTTCTGACATTTTATTCAATTCGAACGAAAAATTTTCACTGGTGTGAAGTTAGCCCCCAAAAATTTTTGACGTTTGTGTCTTTGCTAAAAATGACTTTGCTAAGATAATTGATAATAAAGCAGGATGGAAAAATAAACAAAATACTTACGAAAACTAAGCAAAAATAGAAAATATAAACATAAATGAACAACAAAATTGGTTTTA
>KK351026.1:477348-517473 GCA_000671755.1 Glossina brevipalpis
TACTTGCCTTGAGTTGACATGTAGAAGATTGATTATAAGCTGACGTTGTACTTATAAAATGTGTTGGGAATATCCTAGAGTATGCACACATACTTGTGGTCTTTTTTCATTTCTTTTGAGTCGTCTATATATATATATATATATATATATATATATATATATACATATATATGTATACAAAAACCACATCACGCCATGACACGTACTCGTATTCGTGCATACATCTAAATAAATATGAAGAAATTTACATTAGCAAACGTGCTAGATTACTTACGTATACCAAAAAAAGGGAGGGGGCGGGGGGAGGGAGGTAAGAAAGAAATCTCCAGTTTAGAGTGGCTCTTTCATACCCACCATCACCTTGACAGGTTTTCAAAATATCATTAATACGACAATTGTAATCACATTTCTCTAAATCCTCTAAAAAATCAAAGCTTAAGAGTCAGTTTTTTGAAATGTTCACCTATGTTTCAGAGCAGCTTTCATTTGACATCATCTTGCGAGTGAGTCAATGTGAGTCTTTATATGAAAAAGGGAAAAACCCCTTATGAAGGGAAGAAAGAAAAAGGATGGAGAGAGAATCCTAAAAAGAAAAGTTTGTTTCTTCAGCTGGGAAAGTGATGGCGATTGTATGTTTTGGAATAATCTTGTATATAATGGAATAATCTTAGTCAATTGTCTTTTTTAAAAAAGAAAATAATACGCATAAAACTTGTGAAGGCGAAAATTGCGGGCAAATGGACACGCTTGCAGAATAAAAATTTTGTTTCACCGGGGAATGCGGTCTCAGCAATTCTTAAGGCAAAAATGAATGGATTACAGTTAGATTAAGGTCAATCGTGACGATATATTTTGTTTCCCAAGCTAACAGTTCTGCTTGGAAGGCACAGGTTTTCATCAAATCAAATAGTGCGACAAAATTTATTCTTTAAAACAAAGTTTTGAAGTCGAATCCGTCATTTCAACAGAAAGACAAACAGAAGAGCACACAAAGAGTTATAAGATAATCTATCGCCCTGTGTTCACGTTAATCAACAATTTATGTATAGTTAATATTCTTTAATGCATAATTTTAGGGGTTAGAAATTTTTTTTATTTATAACAACGAATTTATTTCGTACACTAATACATCTCCATGTTGTGTTTTACTCGTGCATGTGTCATATCAAACAGATGCTAATGAGTTGGACAATTTCCGTAGTTTTCTGTCAAGTAATTTTTTCATTCCTTCCGTCGTATGTAAATTGCGATAAAGTTTTTATCTTTATAAATAAAGTAAACCGTATCAAAATAGTATAAATGTTGTTAAATAAAGAGAAAGTAAATGAAGAATAATTGAACGGGGGTTAGCCAATGTTATTAGAAATTCTAAAATGGCAGCTTTATGAATAGTCCGCAACGCAAATTTTCCTACGTGCGCTGCTTAATCTACTTGACATTTAATAATTGACTCTTCTTCTTATCATTATTTTTATAACTATAACCGAAGGTGAGGGATATATTCATTTTGTTTGTAATGCCCAGACGGAAATTTAAGAGACCCCACATAGTATAAATATTCTGGATCAGCATTAAATTAAGAATCGACTTAAGCATGTCCGTCTGTCCGTCTGTCCTTTTCTGTGTGCAATTTGTGTGCAATGTCTGTGTCCTGGCTGCAGCAATGAAAATATCGGCTTCAAAATTTGGCAGAAACATTAGAAGTTCTTACACGCACGTTCTTGGTATTAAAAATGGGCTGAATCGGTCAAAGGGCACACCAACAGTATAAGGTAGAAAATATTGAAATATAATTTTTGACGAAAACTTGTGTAGCATTGTGTGCTTCAGAAACTATATAAAGTGTATATATTCTTGATCAGTATCAAATTCGGAATCCACCTAGAAGTATCCGTCTGCCTGTCCGTCTTGGTCACAACAATGAAAACGTCGTCTTCAAAATTGATAGAAACATTCGAAGTTCTCTTACATAACTTGGTATGGAAAATGGGCCAAATCGAGCGAAGGGCAGGTTTTCACTATAAGATAAATTACGATATAAAATAAGCCAGGAAGCCTGTTTTCTTAATGTGTTGCTCATCGCAAAATAAAAACTTCCACCCCCCACTAACATTTAGTTTTTTCCCCTTTTTTTTTAAATAAAGGTTAGTGGTGGGCATACAAAATTCCGCACAATCGAATATAATTTTCTTAGTTTTTTTTTTTTTCTTATCACAATATTTTTTGCAATATTTCTACTAAGGTTGTACAATACAAAGTGTTTGGCTAAAGCTGCAATGAAATCAACTTTATAAGGGTTATACTTACCCTGTGCACATCCAATTAAACACATGATTATAAAAAAGAAAAAAAAAACCTAATTAAATCTTCTCTTTTTTACGGGTGTTGATGTTGCTCCCGCTGTATCCAATTGTATTGCTGTCATTGAGCGTTCGTCACGACTGCTTATGGTAATAGCGGAAATTCTGCTTATATTATATCATATAATGGTAATGCACTGCGCGATATATGCTTCTGTTAGAACAAAAAAACTATTCAATGTTTTGATGAATTGAATTAAGAAAGTTCCATAGATTGCAACGAAATTAGCGGAAAGAACGGAAATCCTTTTTTACACTCTACGCCACTTTTAATAATGGGGATATATTAAGTTTGTGTGGATATAAGTAATAACCATAAGGATTTCAATTACATTTTATTATACATATATAATTCATGCACAGATAAACTTCAATCGATTCAGAAAATGATTCAGAAAATGATTCTGAATCGATCGGTATACTAAAAGCCTTCTTCTATCTTATGTCCTTAACTTAATTCAATATAAACTGTACCACAGGCGGAATAGGGTTTAAAAAGTACATTCTAACACAAAACGTTGGACGTTCGAAATATAAACTCGTTTCTGGTCTCTGAAAACTCATTATCTTAGAAATTATTTTAAGAAAATTATAAAAAATTTTTTTAAAATAAGCTTTCTTTTCTAAAAGTTCTCAAATTTATAAGTAGAGTCAGATAAAAATTATCTAGGAAAAATATGTATTTTCCACCGTTTAGTGATTAAAAATAAAATAAAAAATTTTATATAATTTCTGTTTACTTTTAAGTCTAATACAATTCGCATTCTACCCTACAAATACTTTTATTTGATAACGATTTTAAGAGAATTGTTAAGAAAAAGATAATTTGCCACTTGGCGGCGGATGCCTTTTGCGATATTCACAAAAACCAACTGTATCATCAGATTGTATTGTCATCGCAATTAAAGGTGTGTGCAAAATTTCAGCATTGATGGGTATAAAGAAATGCCCGCCCAAACTATCTCAAAAGGAAGTTTCCATGCTAACAGGAAAGCCAGTTAAATAAAGCCTTATACAATAATATAAAATAAACAATTTTTAGCGAAGATTTTTTTTAAAATTGAATTAAAATTATCTAAAATGGTAAATGATATGATTTTGAGAAATAGTTTTTGAAAAATATTTCAACAATTTTTTTTTTTAATATCCTTAAAAAAACATTATCAGAAAAGAGCATTTAAGGAAGCCATACCCACTGAGAAAATTCACTTTATTACCAGTGTCCGATTGCCTCAACTTTACGAGCGAAGCTTTCAATGTACCATCAGTCGTCATAATTGTCCTAACAAGGTAACACTTCACAGGATTTTAAGCCCCGAGAAGATATCAGTGCAGGAAATAAAAAAATAAACGTCACTGAATTGATTCTGCATTAAAATTGAGCATCTTCTCTATTCCACCAACTTATAGTACGTTAATGTAACAACAACAATTTGAACATGGGGATGTACAAATACGTTTTGACTTGAAAGCCAAAAACAAGACAAGCATAACAACCTGTCGGCTATTTATTGAAGATCACCACTCGAGGCTGTGCAAACTACCTCGGGAAGAAGGTTGAAGAACACTATGGGACCAGGAAACATTTGGTAAATAATATTATTAATTATATTAATTAGATTATTAAGTGAAAATAAATCAATTTTTACATTTTTTTTTTTTTTGCTTCTTTCCATAGAACATAACATAAAGCATTTGTGTTTGCTTTTCTTCTAAGATTTCCATAAGTATGCGAACGCCTTTCTATCTCAGAGAATATACACAATAAATCTGATTCTATAATCACATAAATTTCAAATGCAAAACCGCTTCGTTGCGAATTTATCGTATTACAGGCCGCCCCCTACCCTATTTGCTGTTACTTGCTTCGTGATGATATTTGATGCCAGCCAGTGTACAGCTGTTGCAGCTGCATTTGTAACCGCAAACCTCAAGAATATCCCTGAAGCTAATTTATATTATTTACTTTCTCTATGCATTTATTATATATTATATATTGCATATATGTATGTGTGGGTATGCGTACAAGGAACTGTTAGTGCATGTTGTGCATCTTATCATTACTTTTACGGCACGCAGAATATGTATATATATATAGTTGCTTTTTGTAAACATAGTAAATTTAAGCCCAAACCACACACACACACACACAAACATACACACTAATATACATATATATAATTTTTTTTGTATTATGTGTGACCTTCATTAAAATTTTACACACACACACACACACTCTTTGCAATTTTATATGGATGCATATTAAATATCTGCTTTATGTCACACACAGGCGCAAACATTTAAACGGGAGGCAAACTTAAGCAATTATTTTAATTAATTTCAAATTTTAGAGTTGTTGTATGGTCGTTATAATGAAAATATTTTTCATTATATTCACTCTTGAATGGGCTAATCCACTTAATTGTATTGTAAGCGTAACTACCTGCTGCTGCTGCTGCTTTATCTCAATCGGTTTCTTATTTTGAATACAAACACTCACTGGTTTATTTCTCGCTTTTTCGACACAAATCGCGAAAGATGTAATTATATGTATAATTTGGTACATAAACTTTTCAGTTTCTATCATTCAAAATTATCCATCACATATCCTATAACGTATATACTGTTGATTAGCGCTAAACTTTGGGTATGCATTTCTTTCTTTCGTTTATTGAGATGGAAAACTTTAACTTGACTTCTAACAGACATACTCAGTTGATCTTCGCACGGACCAAGATTGAAAATGTAGTCCCACTGATTCCTCCATAACAGACAAACAACTAATATTTATGATCCATAGCAGATGTTGGTTTAAAATCCTGATACAAGCATTTGTGATGACTATCTATAGTCTCAATGGGAAAACCGACTTCAACGAACTTGACATTAAATTAGAAAGTATTGCTTGCAAATTTTTAATAGATATTGTTTTGAAAATTAGTAACAATTTTCAACCAACTGCTTAAAAAGCGCACCCATAATTTGGAAACTTAAAAGACTTTGATTTAAAGTTCGGAACACCGTAGTTTCCTATAGCCAGTAGTCAGTGAAAACGTTTACGTTTAGCACGAAAATATGTAGATTTGAGATGACAGATGTCGAAGTTTGTATCCTAATACGCACATAACTTCCTTACTTGTTTGGATAATAGCATTGAGAAGACAAATTTACATATTATTTCACTCATGTTAGCATTTAAGGGAATTGATATCCTATAATACATGCCTGAGCATATGTTGGTCACTACTACATACGTTTGTAGTAGTGAGAGTATATTAATTTATATTCCAACTTGTTATTCATGTTATTGTTGTAAGATTAACTGCACGGCATGTTAAAGTGTTAGAATTCCGCCTGAATTAATTTTTACACAGACCTCTACCATTCGTACGCATGTTTCATGCATTTCATGCATGCCATGTATACTCGCATTAACTCTTGGGCATCTTGTCAACAACAAGATTAGAAAGCAAACTCATTTTATTACTGTGTGTGTGTGTGTGTGTGTGTGTGCGTAACTTATAAAAATAAATACGATTTTTAAATGACCTTCGAAGTTAAAAAAGCATGGATTGCTGTTCATTCATACACTTTGTTCGATGACCTTTTGTCATTACTTCGGCAATACCATAATTTCCCTCTAATTTGTTTTCCTTCTCGGAAACTTTCTTCAGGGATTGTCGTGCAGACTAATTATTTATTTAAGCCCGGCCTCAACGCTCAATGATAAATTCTCTCAAATTCTGAAGGTTCATTAAGGATGTGTACGTTTTGAACTGACTAGAGTACAACAGTAAAAAATTTTCTTTTTGTTGTGAGATTCTTTCGCATACCGGTACCTTTCACATCGATAGGTACAATAATACCCAGTACATCGTGCTATGGTTTCAAACAGCAGCAGCCCGTTGTACACGATACTGTTCCAACCACATAGCAAAACATTCTTCAATAATAGTTACTGTGCCCTAAATTATCTTTTGCTGGTGTCTTTTTACGCAGGTTGTTGTTGTTATTATTTCCTTATTGAGAATATTTAACAATTATCGCTAGAGTTCTTAGTTAAAATCATATATTCTAAGTTCATGATGCGCAGTGTTCTTCCAATCGCACAAGACAATTCACACGAATTAGTTTGTCGCCATTAAGAAGTTTACTCCATACTGTAGACTCCATTCCAATTATTTTATTTTCTTTTATTTAATTCAGGTATGTCAGCCCATTAGTACATTTTTTCTTCATATAAATGTATCTCGTCATCAAACATGCCTGTATTAGATGGGAATAAATGTGCGAATCATAAATGACTCCATATTGTAGATTACGATCCGACCTTAGAAACTCCTTAAGTTGTTTGCGTTTCAATAAAGATTCGTATAAAGAATTTTATTCCGTCAATTTTCCTCGAATCAGACAGCGTGACAGGTAATGTAATTCTGCTCAGTAATGGCTTTTAAAAGATTAATAACACATCTTTGTACTAATGTAGCGCATCTTCTGAGAAACATTTTCAACGTCAAATGTTTTTAACTCTATAACTTGTACTTTCGCGATAAATAAATAATAACGATAAGTATACTACAAAAACTACGTAGCATTCGTTCTATTATGTACCAAACATTCACTTATTTACAGGATACACGGCTTACGGTGCAAGCATTATAATTCTATACACATTTTAACACTAACTAATGCTATCTTCGTGATAAAAAAGTTCAGTTCAAGTTCAAAAAGATTATTTTTTATTTATTTTTTTGAAATTTATTTAATAACTCCCCACACCCTTCAAGTATATATTGAAAAGCATTTTTAAGGAAAATGAAAAGAAATCATTGTAATAAACTGAACTGATTACGCACTCAATTTTGTTAAACTTTTTATATGAGCCACTAAGGAATGTTCGTGGTTTTAGATTTATCGATTCATTTTTAACGTCAAAAGCATGACAAACGTAGTATGCAGAGTCAATTAACCACAATCTCTGAAATGTTTTCGGTTGCTATTGTATTGAAACATTACAAAATACTGTTATTTGACAAACATAGGTTGAGCTCACGACCCTATATACATAATACACTAAACCACTGAAAACTCATACTAGACATCAGTTTAACACTCGATATACATATTCCTCAACAGGTTAAATGAACAATGTAAAGATCATCGTGATCGATCTGCCGATGGATCTGCATTTAGCAAAATGCTCAACAATTTTAATGCATTGCCTTGAGTTCGTGTGTGTATAAAAGATTCTCCAATTTTTTTGCTTGTTTCACAACTGCTGTTTTTACTGCTGACCACACAATTTTAATGTTTTTTTTTTAAATGATATGTTTTCATTTCCATGATTCCCTCCCACAGGATAAAAATGCTTATAGTTCAGAGAAGTGAAGTATTATAGCGCAATGCGAACATGTAAAACATGATTAAACACTTAACGACATATAAATATTGAGCTCGATACAAAAGATTAAAAGATGACATTAGTTAGTATTTGAGTTTTTTTTTCAAAAACATTTTCATACGTTCAGTAATTATATGCGACTTAAATCGAATCTTTTGATACTCACCATGGTATTAAAAAAAAAAAAAAAAAAAAAAAAAAAGACAGGCTTTGAAGCTTGAAGATCTTGTTTCTTACTAGTGAACATATGTTGTTCTATATAAGTTTCGCTTCTTTCCATCTGCGGACGAGCGATAAGACCGTTAAAAGTCTAGCCCCTGACGATTTCAGGCGCATATCATTCGTCTAAAATGCAGTGCTTCAGATGCATTCAATTTTCCATAATATTTCAACCAATCAACGATCGAACTTTCAAAAAAAATCTTTGAATCAAGACAAAGACCATTCCGCAGATAAGTTCTCTCGTTAAGAAATAATAGACCGATCGTAAACCCACAATATCTCAAAGAAAAAAGGTAGTACGTCTTGTTTTGCAATTT
Organism: Glossina brevipalpis; assembly: GCA_000671755.1. Classification (NCBI taxonomy): domain Eukaryota; kingdom Metazoa; phylum Arthropoda; class Insecta; order Diptera; family Glossinidae; genus Glossina; species Glossina brevipalpis. The sequence goes on from KK351026.1 coordinate 485,649, forward strand.
TAATTTTGAAAACTTAATGTTGAGCTCGAAAAAGTCAGATGTATTACAACCCATAAAAAAAGGCAAATGACGAGAGGCAAACATAAACTATAAAAAGACTGAATGAAAAATTCATCACAAAAAATGATTGCACAAGTTAGTAACAAATTTATTCAAGTTGTGTTATTTATACCCTACAAACACTTGTGTTGCAGGGTGTACTAAGTTTATACGGAAGTTTGCGACATTCAGAAGAATATGAACCATCTTTGAGGTATTTTCTCAAAATTTGGTATACTGCACTTGCTTTGACTTAAGGACGAACACTGCTCAAAGTAGATTTGATGGGCCATTTCTATGACCACTCTTCATGTAACAGATTGTTTTGAGGAAGGAAAATTTTAACTTATCTCAAAAGTCAACTTTCCGAATATAGGCATAGAACCATATTACATACCTTGGCAAATGCAAAATACAATTCGGGAGGAAAAAATTCTAAGAACGAATCTACGATATCAATATGGAATAGTCACACACATTAAACTAGAGGTATGATTCAGGCATGACATATTAGAACTAAAAGTAAACCTTAAACTTAAATGGCATTTGTCGCGAAACAGCACTCTTTGGGCTTTGGGCGTACCACTGGCTCCTTCAATTTGCATTCTATTGTCTTGAAACTCATAAAATGACTTTCTTCAGTAAGCATCGACGCACTTTTTATAGATAGATTAAATTTGCAGATTTTTGAGCGGTTATTTAAAAAAGAAACGACGCCCTTTCTTTTTTAAATTAATTCTTCGAAACACTTATGCGACAATCGCCGACGATCGAATCTTATTTTCAGAAAACATTTGAGGTGAACTTTGGTTGAAAACTGTGATCTATAGTGGCAATGTAATGGAGATTAGAGAAAACTCTTTTGGATCTTCAAAAAATTGAGTTTATGTTGCAAAACTACACAGGAAGATTAATTGAAGATAGCGTTTCACACATAGATAATGAGCTAAAATACTTTTTAAACTTAAACAATTACAAATCCAGCGCAACTAACCACAGGTGATGGCTTCTTCCGTTTCTCTTTCCTTTTTTCACTCCTCAATTATGCACTTCTTTTTCGTGGAAATTGCTTCACTTTAAAGAAGTAATAAAAAAAACCTGCCACTGGAAGTATTATCAATAGTCATAAGAATTGATATTCCCTTCGAATAAAAAATAAGTCACCCAATGAAATCCATACCAATCAGGCAATCAGGGGACTATTGCCTGGCAAATACAATGGTTAGTTAATTATGCTAACGTTCCCGGGCGTATTCTGTTGTTGGTAGCGTTTCCAAGCGATAGTTTCATTTCATTCACATCCAGCTGATCCCGCGAACATTCATCTTTATGTATGACGTTGATGTATATCCCAATCTGCATCACGATCATTTCAACTTTGAATACGTCATGATTCGAAAGCAGTAATCTTCAAGTCGACTAATAAAAGTTACCTTTCCGTCGTATGCCCTTTTTTTTAAATACAGACCTTGACCTTTTCGCATAAGTTCCAGTAGTTTAGATAATGTCGGTACCGAACACAGTATATAGGACATGGACCTGATAGTTTTCGAGGCAAGAAAAGAAAACAAGCAAATGGCTTACCCTGCACATCAAATCTTTCCTTTTTTTTAAATTCAGATTCAAAATTCTTAAACAGCACCTCTGTAGTAATAATTATTCCGAAGAAATCTGGACCTACAACGAAAACCAGTTTATTTACTTTTACACACTATGAGGGTTAACGTATACTATTGTAGACATTGAAAACATATTTCACGAGATTTAAAAAGTACTTCACATACAATGCATGATAGCACTCCAAATTTAATTACGACTTAATGACGTACAAGAGAAAGTATGGAGCTGCAAAATGCATAAGTGCAAATTAATATTGAAGCTTTTAATTTCCCATGTACTCCACAAATATCGATAAAACGCCATATACCAATGCTGTGTTACAACTAACCATACACGTATTTACCGTAAATGATATTTTAAAATATAAGTGGCGGGAGGCAACATCTACTGCGATTTAGGTTCAAATATTTGTTACAACATGGTATTGTCAGTATGTTAAGATCTTAAATATTGTACATAAATGACAATCAAAAAGTATGGTTCCTTTATTATGTATACTAACAAAGGGTAAATCTATTGAAAGTTCATATTCAATTTTTTATTCTCACGTTAACTTAGTTAAAAAAAAGTGATTTTTCGCTTAATTGTAAAAAACGATCATACAAAAATTGCTTACAAACGGCGACCACGACGGCCACCCTTTCTGCGAGTTGAATCCGACGGAATAGGTGTAACATCTTCAATACGTCCAATTTTCATAGAGGAACGAGCTAAAGCTCTTAGTGCCGACTGGGCGCCGGGGCCGGGTGTTTTCGTCTTGTTACCACCTGTGGCACGCAATTTAATGTGCAAAGCGGTAATACCCAGTGTTTTACACTTTTCAGCAACATCCTGCGTTTTAAAACATATATGTTAGTAACTTTATTCACTTAACAACGTAGAATCAAACGAAATTTACTTGAGCCGCTAACATAGCAGCATAGGGAGAAGCTTCATCACGATCTGCTTTCACTTTCATTCCACCAGTAACACGGGCGATGGTTTCACGGCCCGACAGATCGGTGACATGTACAAAGGTATCATTGAAACTAGCGTAAATATGAGCAACACCAAACACATATTCACCATCACGTACTTGAGGGCCTAAAGATACTTGGACTTCTTCCTTTTGAGCTTTAGCTTTACGGGGTGGTGCCATTTTATTTTGCTATCTACACATTGAAATATAAACAAAGCAAACATTTTAGAAAAGAATCTTTCCCTTAATGTCAAGTTTAGAAAAATGCATATATCTGGTCTATGTAAGAAACTTATTTGTAAACATCCTTTATATAAACACTGTGTTTATTCTCGAAATTAAATAATTCTACTCTTCTAGAATGTAAACGTTTAATAGCACTTTACTTTTAAGATAGTATTCACAAATTAAATTTTAATTTTATAAAAAAACAAAACACTTTTATTAGAAACTGACCCAACTTCGTGAACCGGATACGAGAAAAGAAAGTATAGTAGTGAAGAAAAGTCAAAATTGCTTGAACTGCTAGAAAGCTTTATTTGAGGGTTGCCAGCGTTTATATATAGTACATTCTTTTGCTAAATGACATCTTTCATACTTCTGATAAAATGGTAAAAACATAAAATAGTGATCTAAAATTTCCTTAAATTTAAAACAAATTGATAAATAATAATATTAATGTAGAATAAGTAAAAAAAATAAGAGATATTTTCTCTTCTTGCCCGATTTTTACAACTATATTGTTTGATGATTGTTCTTTACTTTTCAAAGGAAGTGAGCCTAACCTAATAATTATAATTGTTAAATTCCTCATACAGGGGTGTATTAAAATGTAGATTTTCTCTTGACTTTTGTACTTCACATTTATATGATAATTTGTCAATTATTCTGGTATTTTACATCTATACCTGTTTATGTTATTTCACAAATTTATATCCCATAGACTCTACTATTTTCCCTTAACAAATTTGCGGTAACTATAAATTAAACCCATTTTTCGAAAAGTTTGGCAGCAGTGTTTTAAGTGAGATTTTGTTACAGCGAAAATATCGACAAAGGAATTTTTTTAGCTCCCCACGACGCGACAAAAAAATTATAGATAATTGTAGAAAATTTTTTGAATTTCCAATTAAAAGTATCTCAATAATGGAAAAGACAATCCTGTGCATTGAGTGTTCAAAGAAACGTGTAAGAAGATGTGAAATTTAAAAGAGGATTTATTGGACAAATATAAGTGTTGCAGGCGACAACGAACAACGATAGCATAGTGTAATAAAGAAAAAACTGAAAAGTTTTCTAAACAAAAGTGTGTTTAGAAAATGGTATAATTACTCATTAAAGATCGGAAAAAAGCTTTGAAAATTTTAAAAGAAAAGTATCCATAAAATTTCTCTAAAAAATTTTGATTTCTGAAGAAAAATTTTTCCTTAAAAGAATAGGAGAGAAAAAATAAAGTATAGAAAAAATGAAGCGAATTCACGAATAGTGGATGAAGGCAGAGCGAAGAAAGCCAATTCATAAAGGCATTTACAAAAATAATAACAATGAATACAAGGAACTGTGTAAACAAAATATAATTGCAGCAGTAGAGAGTTGAGAACTGAATTAAAAAAAAAAGCAGCTGTTGGGTTCGGTAAATGAGAAAAAAGGAAAAATTATAAAAAATGAATAGTGTTTGTGTGTGAGTTAGGAGATACTGGTTTTTGGAGTTGTTGAATTTGATTGTTTATTGGCATATATGTACATATGTATGTTGCCCTTTCAAAGTGTTGATATCGATATTGTGAATTTTTTATTTTCTGAGTTGTGTTTACGCGCAAGACATCAATTCGTGTTTACAAAGTCATTGTACGGTAACACATACATGCACATGAGCATATGCAAGAGAAAAGATATCTAAACGCGAGTCAACCTTAACTAAACTCCAACTGAAAGAACGCTGTAAATAAACAATCAGCACATAATACCCAGCCGCGCAAAGGAACAACAACAACTACGAGAACGACGACAACAGTAGCATTGAATTAGGGAGATATTTTTTCGGTGTATTCGTTTTGTTTTGAATGTCTTTTTTTTCTACTTCCATTCCTTTTGATCGGCATCTTCGTCAACAAAAGCGAACACATCAAAGAGTCTGCTTGGCAGATCTGTAGATCCTTGGTAACTGCCTGTTTCACTTGTGGCTTATTCCGTGGTACTTGGCTCCTCTAACTTTGGCAGGTTTACGTTTTGTTTATTGACGATATTTGTACTGCTGCGACGCTGCTGTTGATTTTTTATGTTCGCATACAAAGGAACTCGAAAGCATCGAATGCGTTGTCACCGTCGCGTTGCCTGCATTTGTGTTTGTATAAACTTTACACTATACATCCCTATCGAAATCAACGGATGAAATTCTGTTATTCGGGTGTGTGCGTACAATTCTTTTTTCGTTTTGTTGTTATTTTCTTTTACACTTCATACAATATATTTGAGTTACTTATGTTCCACACAACATTCGTGGGGGGTAAATAAACGATAAAACAATGCTTCCCCACTTCATAGCAGTTGTTTAATTTGTTTCACCACGTTTAAAACGAGTTCACATAGTACGTGGAGAGAACGTATTTAAAAATTGAAAAAGGAATAAAACATATTAATTTGAAATCTTAAGGTTATTTTGTGTCGCGTTGTTGGGAGTGAAAACCAAAACCAATCAATCAGCCCATCAAACATTTACTTCAAACAAAATTGGGGAAAAAAACTGTAACATTTTTCCAATGTGTAAATAAGTTTTAAAACTCCATATTTTTGAAATCTTTTAATATAATATTAAGGAAATAAAAAAAGAAAAAAACTTTAAAATTTGAAGGAACTCCCTTTAGTGGCTAATTTTCGAGAATCATAGTTTTGCATCTAGGGTGCGCGTGTAAAAATGGTTAATCGTAGTAATAATAGTAACAATAACAACAATGGTAATAATGGCAACGGCGGTAATGGGCCAGCAGCTGATGCTGCAGCTAGTGTCAATAATCGGCGCAATGCTGCTAATGCAGCGGCTGCTGCCGCTGCAGAAGGAGCAGCTGCTGCTGAATGGGTCCATGAGGATATGGATCATTTCAGTTTTGATGATTCAGATCGTTTCGAAGAAGACTCGTTATGTAGTTGGAGTTCAGAGCCTGAATCTTTGTATAATAATTGGCGCGGCTGGAAAAAACCTTCCAACTACGGCTTGGGTAATGGGTCAACAACAGTTGGCGCAGCAGATGTTGCTAACAACACCCGCGAAAACACAGTAACAGGTAAGCGCCTTCTAATAATAACATGACGGTTTCATGTGCAGCAGATAATAAAAACAATATTTTACTTCGGATAGACTGGGCTGTGCTTTACTTTCCACCCACGATTTTTAGATGATTGTTAGATTTTTCTATGCAATTTTAAGTATTTTAAATTTCAGGATTTAAGTATTAATTGGCGATCGAAATGTGGTTTTCAATTGAAGATATTTACGATAAGAGCTGCAACATCAACCATATGTATTGAAAGTAAAATGTTTTCTAAACAAAGTAAACTTACAGGATTTTCCACAAAGCTAATCTGTAACCTGTTCTTCGCAACAGCGTATAATAAGCAATTAAAGCGACAAAAAGAAGAAAATTTAAAGCTACAATCACACCACAACACCATCCAGAGACGTCCTTCTAAAAACTAAGAGTGAAGCAAGTTATATTCATTGGCAAACATTGGATACGCTACACCTTAACGACAGCAATGTAACTGTTAATTGAGAGATCGATGGAATTTTCTTATCATGACTCTAGTAAATAATTGTGCCAAATTCCAGATAGATAGCACTGTTTTTTACTCCACAAATTATTATTATTTATTAACAATAATGTCATCAAATTTTCGCTTTTCTTCGGTTTTCTTACAAAGTTTGTGTTCAAGCAACTCAGGCCCCTTGTTGGACTTGTTTTAGAGACCTAAAGTAATCATATTATTCAAGTTTTTCTGATCGTGAAAGGACTAACAATAAAGGGCGGTCAAGCGTGCTTTAATACTTTATGAAGTTATTGTGTTTTATTTAATTATTACAAACAGAACCAGAAATTAATATACTTTTAATCTTTAATGATTGCTGCGAAGATGAAGAAAGAAAAAATGTGAAGGTATCAAAAAGAAGAAAAAAAAAATAACGCGAACAATGGCTACATCGACAATCTCATCACCATTATTATCATTATTGGCCCTTTCGATGTTTTTATTTTGTTTTTGTTTCCTTTATTTTATTTTATTTTATTTTCTACATCATCATGTCATTGCTTTGGCTTGCTTTAATAAGGTCTGAAAATCCCGTTGTTTCGCTTTTCGGTTTCGATTTAAATTTAAAATCGTCACTTGCCTTTTGTTCAAAAAAACTCGAAAACTTTACTTATTCACCATTACCCCGCGCACGGTTGTTGTATATGAAAGGACTATAAATTTTGAGGTAATTGACAGTGAACAAGACCATTGAACAGCATTAAGTAAATCTACTTGTGCAGACAAGCGGCAGAGGGAAACGAAGCCAGAGGTTGTTATGAACCGAAGCAAAAACCACTATTGAACAGTTGAGTAAGAGTGAATTAAAGATGAAAGAAAAAATATCAAATATGTTCAACAAAGCTCTTAAATAGATCCTTGATTGATTCCATAAAACGCAATACTCGTTCATCCAACATTTCATTTTTGTTGATACGAAAGTCAATTCTTAGCCCATTCTCTGAATGAGTGAGACGGACAGGCATTCAGTTTGAGGAGAACAAACAATCATCCATTCATACAGACATATACGCATACGGTCTATGTTAACATGTCTAACCGCATCATACCTAATCTATGCAGGCATTGTATAATTTCAAAAATCTTTTCCTAATTGCCTGGTGTTGTGCTTATGTTCATCTTTGTTGCTTGTATGTTACATGTACGTAAGGATGCTTAGAGAGATATACCACCAACCACATGTATGTATGTATATATATTCATACAAATTGATTTGCTGTATTTTGTAGAAATGAATTTTTAAATTGACAATGATTAGAGATTTATGTTGATACCACTACTATACTGCCTCTCTTTCTCCTTATATACGAACGACGATAATTACATATCTTACGATTGCAAGCATAACTTGCTAGATATGCATTAGTTGTGTGTGTGCGCTTGTATCTGAGATATCAAATGAAATTTAAGAGCGTTACCCATAGAGAGAGATGATAAAAATTTAACTAAAATTAATGAATTTTTTTTGTAATTTTTAATGAACTTTTACATGAAAACTTTTCATGTTTTCCACCATAAAAAAGTGCTGCGAATATAATGATTTCCGATTCAAAGACGTGCAGGAAAGATAGAAACTATGCATATCATATATGTGCAAACGATCACACACACACATTGTGCTTACTTGGTAGCCAACCTATTTGTAAAACATTAGATGTAAGAACTTTTGTTGATATAGAATTAAAGCAAAATTGTAAGGTATCTGTCAAACAGATATTACCAAATATTTCTGAACAATTATATACCTTTAATTTTGATGCGGTTTTTGCTGGTGGCAAATTTTGTGAATGCATTACATATGTAAATATGTATGATGTTCTTTACATACATACAATTTTATTATCTGCTTTAAACAATGTATACAAACTTTTATATATATATATATATATGTAGATATACGTGGTTTAAAAACGCTGCAGAACTGACCACGAAAAGAATATAAAACAAAATTCTTATAATAAAATGGACGAGAGAAAGAAAGAAAACATGACCATCACCGTTTTAATTTCGGTGCCCGAATATAAATTTTTAATGTTTTACAACAATGCTTCTACTATATATGTAGCAATCTGTGTGCGTAAGATGGCAGTATACCAACTTTGTTGTTACGTTTGCATCAACCATGCATGCTTATCAAGATTATAAAAAAAAAAACGTTTGCGATTATTCTACCCAAAATAGAATAGGGACTACTTCATGTCGAACGTTTGTAATGCGTTCGAGCAGCTTATCTATCTTACAAACTTTTTAATTAGTTTTTCTCAATTTTTTTCCTATGGCTCTAGAGTCATTTTGATCTGAGAAAGTAAGTAAATCTGTCAGCAATAATATCGATATATATTTTTGTTTTGAACTATTCCATTAAAATTGTGTTTAAATGTTTATTTTCCAAGTTTGACTATGTGTTTTCCGGTATAAAGCAGGCGGCCTATTATTAAATGTGTTTTTTTTTATAGGGCACAATTATTTTATGAAGTGCTGTCAAGTAGTAAGAGTATGTGCATAATTTACGATATATGCACGATATACGGTAAAGATGATATACTTACTATGCATACCATGTATGAGGCATACAATGCATACGATACGTATATGCATATATTAAATATTAAATTAAATATTAAACCGAATATGAGTTTTCTTTAGATGTAAGCTCTGCTTAAATGACGTTTATGTTATGACTTATTAAGTTAATACTTAAGCGAGAAAACGTTTTCATCGCTGACAATAATTTTGTATGGACAATTATCATCATTTTTTTTCAAATTGTCAAACAACTGATTAACTTTAAACACGTTTCAGTCGAAACGTGATTTTTCAAACGGACTCTGAGTATAACTCCAACAGAGAGTTTTCATTCTTTGTATCTGTGTTTTTTACAAAGTCTTTACAATGAGATTTAATAGCGAAACATGGGGCTACATTTCGATAAGTTAACTTAGAAATTATTAATTTGTAAAAGGTGACCTCCTTTCTTTTTGATAAAAACATGGACTTTTTCACTCAAATACACACTCGCCACAATCATACAAAACACTCAATATTTTTAAAATTCCCTTTGAGTTTTCCTAAATTTAAACATTTAAGTGAAGCATTTTTTTCTTTAGATACAAATTTGGACCAGGGACACTGCATGCCACAGCAGAGCCTCTTAACGATACCTTAATATTTTTCAAAAATAATTTTTTTGAATACTAAAGTAATAATAATCACCATTACGTATAAAGTATCGAATCCGTCTTTTTTTTCTGCTCAAAAAAAATTGTCAAAAAAATGCTTTTTAACGCTGTTACAGTGGTTTTCCTCTTTACATCGATAGACATTGACATGATGAAATGCCAAGAGAGAAAGAAAGTAGAACAAACATTATGGCAAAACCACAAAAGTGTTGAGCAAATATGCGACGTCCGTTTAAAATGATTCCAAATTTATTAGAGATATTAAAGAATGCAACTCATTGGTGGTCGTCGGTTTCCATACAATTACTTGTTACTTTTCGGTAACGGGTATCTAAGGTTCGTCATATGGTGAATGTGGTAATTCTTCCTTGTTTTTGCTTTATATACATATACATATATATTTATACATGTATTTAAAAATAGTTTTAACATTTATTGCATGTTTCTTTTTGAAAAACATTGCCTGCCAACATGAACATTTTGTGTCCTTTCTTGAATAATTCCTTACGGTTGAGAACATTTGAATGTCACTTTTACTAAATGAGAGATTTGAGGGGAGTATATATATATATACAGTTGACGGTTGTATGTAAATACGGTAAACAAATAAAGAGTGAATAATGTGTGTGTGTGTGTGTATGTTTGTCTGTCTGTAGTTACATTGCAGTGTATGTTTGTAAATTTGTTACTATTTGAAAGATGTAAATGTAACGCAAGATCAAATGAAGGTTAACAAAAAGTGAAAAGGACTTCAACATTCGTTTATGTAGATGTAAGGTCAGAAAATATCGTAAACTACAGTTGCTGTCACTGCTGCTGATTGCGATGCTATTATGAAGAATATTAGAAAACTAGTCTTTTATTTGAAGAGAACAATTTAGTTCTCATATGACTGAAGAATCATGAGAGTACAGTACACTTGTGATTCCAGTCGTTGCATGCAGAAGTGCGTATAAAGAGTTTGATTAAATTTACTTATTCGTGATCAATATAAGATTCTGGTTCGTTCAATTATATCTGCATGACTGTCACGGGATCGACATGGGATGGTCAATTATCGTAATTTTTGAAGCCACGAAATTCGAAGATTAGATTATGACGTAATATCTTTAGTTCAAATCCAACTGATTATGATCATGAGGAGTTTAGAAATATTAAAGTATTGAAAAATAAATATTTTCCCATTAAGTTTCAATCTATAGCAATTATTCGATCGATATAGCATTTTCCGAAAATGTAGATTAAACGTAATGAACAATTTTTGCAAGCACCGGTTTTGAACGATGATCATTGATAAGCTAGGTAAGACAATTATAACTGCTTAACTTGCTATTAATAGTGGGTGTGTTAAAGTATCGACTTCGTTATCTTAATATATTTTTCATCATTTTTCATCATCGAAAAGTAAACGTCTACTAGTTTCGCCAGTTCGCAGGTAACACTCACATATAACCAACAAAAAAGACAAAATTCAATTTTGATTATTCTTTTTTTTCTTTGTCGTGTGTAAAAATTGAAATGAAAAACCAATCCGTGGCATCTCAGTTGGTAGACTCCATATGTCTAAAAACGTCAAATGCTTGTAATCTGAACTTGAAATCGATTTAAAATATGATACGGACTTTATATAAAATTTTTTAAGAAAATGTAACCGATCGATTATATTTGATAAATTCATGATTACAAAAAATTGCTGACATTATTGTAATGGTAGGAATCCATCCACCACAGTTGATATACTTTTCTTATTAATTGAATTCTTTTTCTTGAGCGTTCACAAGACACCTCTTATTCTAGATAAATAATAATTCATCAACAATGACGGATATTTCTCTAATTCCTTAATAATGTACTTGTTACGAAAAAAAAGGACAGCGTTAGCTAGTTCCAACTTTCGTTATATGTCAGTATCATTTGAATGAATGAAATGGATAAAGAAATTTCTACCTTCGAAATGCTCAATATATTCTTTTATTATGTACAGACCGAGAATGCATGCATACACACGTATTCATTAAACTACAGACAATATCCATTAAAATGTTCTTTGAATTTGGGAAACCAGCAGAGAAAAAGCAGATAAAAAGAGGATATGAAGAGAAAAATTGTTATTAAATAGTTGAAAAGTAAAGAGAAGCAGACAAAACTTAAGAAACCGAAAAGAATAAAGCAAATATCTATAAGTATATATAGATATATAATATATGTATATATGTATAAATATATATATATATGTGTGTGTATGGGCACGTACATCATAACAATTTAAATACTATACCATATATATGTAATATATACAGGCCTCTACGTATTTATGCATGTGCGAACGGGCATGCGATAAGGGTTAAATGAAAACGAACACATGTTGTGGTTTCAATACTTAAATTTTCAGGTTGTTCATACAGACATACTGGCACCATTCGCACTCCACCTTTTCTTCCCCTTGCTTGTTCTTTCTTCGGGTTGTGTGTGGCTTTGCAAATAACCAACGATTATTGTTCGTTGATCAACAGTGTCTTGGTTCTTGACCCCACCACAAGGAATATGTTGAATACATCGTATAATCCTAATTCATTGGAAATCTCATAAACAGTTTACATATATATGTTCAATCGGTGCAAACAGCTGAATTGCTTGATGATACATGTCTAGCTGACTTCGTCTTACTTGTTATTCATGAGTCTTTTAAGATTATTTTGATACGATCCCTACAAAAATGGATTTGATTTAGAAATATCTGAATTATATATCTGAATATATATCTTTCTGTGTCAATAATTGTTATGACGTATAAATATTATCTAAGAGCATCAATCAATCTTACCTAGTTAAGTTTGAATATGAACAAAATGTGTGTTGGGCCCGAGTTTAATTAATAAAAAATTGAAATTTTTCCACCAAAATTCTAGTTTTTGTGCAACTTAGTGCTTTCAATCAGATTTTATTTATTTATCAATTTTTGTTTAATAAAGTCTCCACGTCAGGTTCAAAAATTAGCTAAATCGGATTAACGATTACTTCTTCCTTCACTCTTATCTTCCATAAATATACAAGTAGAGGGGAAGTTACACATAAATGCGCATTTTAATTTGTGTAATTAAGTATGAGATGTTGGGCAAAAGAAAAAAAAAATAATATAAGATTTGAAATATATACGATACGATGCAAGAAACGAATTAAAATGTATTTCAAGCAAAGTAGATTTCGTTCACTATTTCGCGAGCAAATATCGTTCGTACACGAGTTGCTGGTAATGGTATTGAAAGATTCGGCCCAAATCGAATATGCTTGACTTCTCTCTTGAGTCTTTTTTGTTTTTTTTTTTTTTTTCATATTTGGATGAGTGAGTACGTACTTTGTGTTTACATACTTACGTTTATATACATCACTTAACATCATCATACATAAAAATGTAAATACCTTTGTTTGTTGCCATCACACACTGTGTGTGTTATTTCAAAGCAATTATCGTTACAGTAAATTTATCATGAACGGCATTATTAATGCTCATGATGTTGATGATGATGACGATAATGATGATGGCGTTGGCAATGACGGTATGATGGTATGATATACAAATGAACGTAAATAAATAGAAAAATTTTTATTGAAATTACAATAATAAAAAAAAAAGCGGAAAAACATTCAGAAGAATGTCCGCCAAATGAACTTTTTTGTAACGCTCAACGGTCATTTTGCGACACTTCTGTATGTATGTTTATAATATTATGCAAACGTTACATTAAAAGTTCATTGTTCGTATTGTTGTTTTAATTAAAATCATGATTTGATTGTTAGTGTCATAGGCTGAGAAACTATTCTAAATTGCATGCATGCGTATGTATATGTGAATGTATTTTCTATCGTTAAAAATACTTGCATACTTCATTTCATATCAGTATCTGGTCTATATCTTTCAGCGTTACAAACGCAATGACGAATTGTATTTGTCTCCAAAATTGGTGTATGTAAAAATAAAGTAAGATCATGATTCGATCGGCCCATGTACGTTTTCACAATAAACTAAAACTAAGCAAGTGATAATTAGAAGACACTATGTCTGATGGGTACGTTTTGTGTGGCAGAAGCTTCCCATTCGAGCTGCAACAATGTATCCTTGATCACTTTTCCAAAATGTGGCCGAAATGACATCTGCAGTCAATTCCATTTTCATGATAACCATTTTCCATTCTTTTGGGCCTTCCTAATCTCATGTGAACATGTAGAAACAATTAACTCGTCAACTGCTAAGTTGTTCGGAGGCTCTTTGAGAGTTTGAGCTGAGTTTCCGTTGTTTTCGAACTGTTTTGTTCCTCCAGGCTATTCTTTGTCCTTGACACCGAAATCATCACTTTAAAATCATCGAAGCCAAAAGCGAAAATTACGGTATGATGGATTAGCATTATCATAATCTTCTAAAAGCTTTTGATGATCTTCTTCAAATCAAAAAAGAAATGTAATGAACGGCGAAAAAGCAGTTTTAAGCATTCCATGATTAGCGGCTGCATACTCTGAATAATTCAATAAAACTAAATGGAAGGTTGTTGTTTTAGGTAGACGAAGGTCAAAATGGTCGAATTTAACCCTTGGCTAATGCCAAGTACTTTATCGCTTTTCCCTGTAGACGTTGCCTATCAACACCTTTACAAGATCCTAACAGATACTCGATATCATCTTGATACAACAACGGTCTTGTTTTTAAAGATTGCACATGTAATTTATTCCTAAGCACTTTCCTAAGCAAATACTGGTTTTGTAAAAAAAAAAAAAAAAAAAAAAAAAAATAATAATTCATTTACTTTTTGTGCATATGCGTTATCAAATACTAGGGTTAATATCATTTTGTCAAAACGTTCGAAATGTTCAAAAGGAACTTGCATAGATTCCATAAAGTAGATACATGTTCTTGATTGACCTGGAATTCTGAATACAAGCGTTATATGAATTTTGAATTCTTAAAAGCGCAATATTTTTATTAAAAAGTAGCATCCTTTCATTTACAACAATCTCGAATCGATTTGCGGTTTTTATAATTTGCATATATTCAGAAGGTCTTCTTTTGTCTTCGTTTTTCTTGTAACTCGTATTCATTCCTAAGCATTTTCATTATTATGAGATCAACATGCTGCTCCTTTTCCGTATTCGTTGTATTTATTAAAATTCGTTGACAATAACAAAATGTTATCTTTTTTGATGCATGAATTATAATATATTTTATCTGCCAAGGAATATATGGCACATAAGTGAGGGGTAAGTAATTATACGGAAATTTGAATGTGTTTGTTTATATCCTGAGTCAGACACAAATGTGAATTATAGTTCTATGCAAGGATAAAAGGCAACGCTATTTAGGGCAGAAGAGATCAGTTCTTTTCGTTTTATATAGTAAACATCACCGAAGGAAGGGGGTGTATGCAAAATTTGTGTGTTTCTGCTTATAACATTCAGGGCAATAATATGTCATATATCAGTTTGGGGATAAAGAAATCCATCCAATCTTATATGAACTTCAGGACTTTATTTAACATTTCGAATTGGAAAATAATGGATTTCTTTTCTCCCAAACTAATATTTTTTTGTTAGGCTAAGAATTGAAGTCGAACTATTCTTTCTATCGACTCTCTCTAGAAAGTTCATAGTCGTCAATATTTAGGTAGAAAATGTGAACTGGACGACTGTTTTTGGATTACATTTAAAGTTAGGCACATACAAGAAAGAAAAAACTTCAGCTTACTACCCGTAGCGGAAGCTGTTATGTTTGCTTGGTACAAATATTTTGGGAACTATCAAAAAATTAAGTGGCAGGACGAGTGTGATTCGCCTATTTTTGTTTTTTTTTTCTTGCTCGACTTCGTCATGGTATCGATCTTGGTGGTGATGTTGGTGAAACGGCACCTGTTCATATCGTCTTTGTATTACTAATATCTTCCTTGTTTTGTAGTCAATAAGACATTAAGACATTAAGGACACAACAGAACGCTAACTGAAAATCCTTTTCACTTTTCGTAGAAGTTGATTTTGTTTATAATTTTCGTGTTTATAATTTTTGTTCATGTTTTTCAGAAGTTTACACACTCACCGAACTGGCAGCCAAATGTGTTGCTACATATATACCATTTGAATTGGTGGAACATGTCTATCCACCTGTCCCGGAACAGTTACAATTGCGTATTGCGTTTTGGAGCTTTCCCGATAATGAGGAAGACATACGTCTCTACTCTTGTTTAGCAAATAGTTCATCGGATGAATTTAATCGGGGCGATCAATTATTCAAATCAGGAGCTGTTAAGGAGCCTCTGCAAATAGGTAAGCCCCGACTTAAAAATATCTAAAAGATGCTTTTTTTTATATTTTATTTTCTACGAAGGTTTTCATCTTTCCGCTACGGTGGTATGTTTGACACCTAACCAGAATTATAATGTAGCCGTAACGTTCGATAGACGTCGTATATCGTCATGCAATTGCACTTGCAATTCAACGGCATATTGGTGTTCACATGTGGTGGCCGTTTGTTTACATCGTATACATTGTGTAAGTATTAATAACAATTATTAACATGTATGTATGTTGTAAAATATAATACAAGTGCAATTTTATGTTAATTATGTACAATTGTTTAACATGCGTACTTTTTTTCTTTCCTTTCGCTGTTATGTTTATTAGCCGTTGAAAGTGTGTTTAAGGGCGCCCGTCTCAGAATCATTGACCCGGTTGCAACGCGATCAACTGCAAAAGTTCGCACAATATCTAATAAGCGAATTGCCACAACAAATACTGCCTACAGCTCAACGTTTACTAGATGAATTGCTAAGTGAACAGCCTACTGCCATAAATACAGTGTGTGGGGCTCCTGATCCTACGGCAGGTGCATCAATAAATGATCAAACTAATTGGTATTTAGACGAAAAGACCCTACATGAGAATATAAAGCGTATTTTAATAAAATTTGTAATGCCAGCTCCGATGGTTTACAGGCAAGTAGCGGTTACCCAAGAATGATTGAAAAATTTATTAATTAAGAGTTTCATTTGTTTTTCGTTTTTGCAGTGATGTAAATTATCTTACCAATTCTGCTCCACCAGCCGCTACAGAATGGAGTTCGCTGCTGCGGCCATTGCGTGGCCGGGAACCAGAAGGCATGTGGAATCTATTATCGATAGTTCGTGAAATGTATCGGCGTTGTGATCGCAACGCTGTGCGCTTACTTGAAATCATCACTGAACAGTGTATGGCTTGCGATCAGTTACTCTTATGGTGGTATCAAACAAAACTGTCTCTGATGATGGGGTCACATGGCCACAGTGGTGGGAAACATTCAAATACTCACAGTAATTCAAAAGCTATTGAGCATGCCAGTAGTTCTTTATTTGATGAAATCGTTGTTCTTTGGCGTTTGGCTGCTCTTAATCCTGGTTTAGCACCAGATGAACGTGATATGTTGCATGCTCAGTTCACGTCATGGCATCTGAAAATCCTCGATCGCGTGGTAAAATGTCGCATCATCCCCTCATCGTATAACAATAAACATCAGCAGAATGCTCGCTCGGATGCGGAAATGTTTGTGGGGTTTAAGCCGGCCATCGAGGCATGCTATTTGGATTGGGAAGAATACCCTATAGTTGGTGTAACTCATACACATGAAACTAATCCAATTTACTATTCGCCGTTCGCTTGTTTTAAACATACGGAAAGTAAGTTTGAGTCGAATGGCGGTCAACTGAATGCCACTCAAGCTCTCATGGCAAATAACAAGCACTACAACTACATAAGTACTTCGTCAGACCTAGCAGTGCATGGAGGATTTAAACAGCGTCTTGAGAGACCATTTCGGGAACGATTTTATATATCGTCTAGCAATAACTCTAGCAACTCTTCCAGTGATAGTGTGCATGCCCGGTTACAACACGATTTGGATGGTTCATCTGTAAGTAGATCTAGCGGCGATGCAGCATCATCTGCAAGAACAGAGAACAAATTTTCCACTAATAACATTAATGGGAACTCTGCAAATTATTTGGAAATTGATAAGGAAGCGTTCATAGCAGCAATGAGAATGCGACCAATTCCCAATTCACCACCTCCTTTGGAACCTCCAGACGGCAATCGTTCCAGTGCTAGTAGCGAAGGATTTTGTGAAAACGAAGACTTCGGTGGCGACAGCAGTAGTAACAATTTGTGCGGTTCAGAAACTGGAGGCTGCACAATTAATCCCGCTATGGCTTGTTCAGAAGACGCTAATCAATCGCATTCGAACCTCTCATCTACGAATCCTCCGCAATCGTTTGTTGTCTGCTCTCCAAATTCGAATGCAATCGATCAAGCAAAACAAGGACTTTCTTTCCCAACAACTCCAACAAATAATCCAATTGTTGCTGTACTTTCGGAGTCGTCATCCGTTTCGACAACTTCGTCATCATCATCAAATTCTTCATCAACCTCGTTACTGGTGGCTGCAGAAACTGACTCTCAAATTGCTTTAGCAACAGAGAAGCCGATTTCTAACACAGATGTCAGACGGTTGTCTAAAGAAGAATCATTTTCGTCGTCTAGCGACGAGTACGTGTCTCAGGAAATACCTGAGCGTCTGGTCGAAGATCTGACGTCAGTGCCTAGTACTTCAGCTGCATCTAGGGCAGCTTTGATGAAAACAGGCGTCACTGTAATAACATCAAAAGCCATAAATGATACGGGAGCAAATTTCACAAAGACGAACTCTTCGACTCCAACCGGTTATTTTTCCGGCCCCTCTACTTCGGCACAAGCTATGGCTGCTGCGGTGGCTATTCCCGCTTCAACCGCTAGCGCAGATAAACCCTTCATATTTTCTAATATACGTCCTTCTGATGATGCTTGGGATATTCTTTTAGCTCGTGCAGAGGGCTTACATGCTCATGGCCATGGACGGGAAGCCTGTATATTGGCAGTACGTTTAGCGGAAGAAATGTTAGCAAATCCGCCAAATTTAATGGTGGAAATGCCCCCCGTTCCTAAACGTAAGGGCAAAAATAAAAATGTTAATCCTATTTCGCACCACCTAACTGTGTTGGCTTCTGCAACTCTAACGAAATGTGCGTTTCTCTGTACAGTGCTATCCGAAAATTCGGAACATTATCATATTGGCTTTCGGATTTGTATTTATGCTTTGGAGATGCCCCGACCTCCGGCTAGCACTAAACCATTGGAAGTTAAACTGGCTAATCAGGAGGCTGATATTCTGGCTTTGTTAAAGAAAATTCCTATCAATGAGCCAGAATTAGAAGTAATACGGGATCGAGCCGAACGGTTGCGCAATGGTGCATTAAAATCACGTGGCGAGGCTTTGCTGCCAATTAATTTAGCTTCATATATTTTCGATGCATTAGTTATGCCTTCGGTTTCAATGAAAGATCAGCGAATACGCAATATGAGTATTTATCGACCGATAAGCGATGAAAATTTAGGCTTTGAAGCTGCAGTGGCGGCTTTGGGTTTGAAAGCTAATGTCTCCGAAGCTGAACATCCGCTATTATGTGAAGGAACACGTCGTCAACGAGGAGAGCTGGCTCTGACGCTTCTGTATTTTTATAAAGACGAACCTCAAAAGATAGCCAAAATAATGGAAAAATTACTCGACCGTGAAATACACACCTTACTAAAAACACCTTTGTTACCAGCCTACTATTCTAATAACGCTCCGGTGAGAACGCCCTCAAATTCTGTCAATAGATCTGGAAATAATGAATATGGCAGACATGGTAATAATGCAGGTATTGGAACTTCACACAATGCCGGTAATCTGGATATGTTTCCTCCTGACTATGGGTCTGTCGGCGGTAACAGCCGTCCTACTAGTTCTACAAGCGCTGAATTGGAAGTCAATATGGTCGGCTTGAGTGTTTCTTCGCCGGGTAATGCCGCTTTACTTGGACCTTCTAGTAATCACCAAGGTATACCAGGAGGAGTAGCATTAGGGACCCCTAATGCTACTATTAGTCGTACCAAGGATAGTCGATATAAAGGCAAACGTGCTTATCCCTCTATACCGAACCAACCGTCAGAAGCAAGTGCGCATTTTATGTTTGAATTGGCAAAGAACGTCTTAAATAAAGCAGGCGGCAATTCATCAACGTCACTGTTCACGCAGGCAACTGCTAATCATAATCACCATGGTCCCCATCGCGGTCTACACATGTGCGCTTTCCAGCTGGGTCTTTATGCGCTAGGCTTACACAACTGTGTCAGCCCTAATTGGTTATCGCGCACGTACTCGTCACATGTGTCATGGATTCTAGGACAAGCAATGGAAATTGGTGCTCCTGCTATTAGTTTTCTCATTGACACATGGGAGGGCCATTTAACACCGCCGGAAGCTGCTAATATGGCTGATCGTACGTCGCGCGGGTGGGATAGCAACTACCCAGCAGCTGAATTAGCACTTTCAGTGTTGCCGCATGCAGCGGCGTTGAACCCTAACGAGATTCAGCGAGCTATTTTGCAGTGTAAAGAGCAAAGTGACCAAATGTTGGAGAGAGCCTGTATCACAGTAGAAAACGCTGCTAAAGGTGGCGGTGTCTATCCTGAAGTTTTGTTTCAAGTGGCCCGATATTGGTATGAATTGTATTCGCGTAACACTCCTAATAGTGGGGAGCACGACCAACATGATGAACATTTGGATCATTCGGCTGCAATGAATCTTTCAGCGATAATTGAATCGCATCAGCACCACGAACTTCAATTACAGGCACAGCAGGCATCGCAAGGTGGAGGAATTGTGGGAAGTGGTCAAGGAATACAGCCTGGCTCCACTTCTGGTGGACCAGGACAACCTGCCCAGGTTGGACCTGTAGTGGTGACTACAGCACCGCAACCTTTCCAGCAAGGTGTGCCTACACTAGCGCCTATTAATCTTGCACCATATCCACCATATGGGTTTTGTCAAAGCATGTATCATCACAACATGCCATATGCGCCCAATCAGATGCAAATGTATATGCCACCACCAGGACCACCGGCACCACAACCATCGTATCCAGGCTATCCACCATCACAACAGCAAACTGGACAGGCACCAAATGCCAGTGCAGCTCCACCGCAAGCTTTTGTTCATCAGCCAGGAGGGTACCAAGCATTACCGCAAGCTGCTTATCAAGCAGCAGCCATGCAATGTGGACCACCTCAGTCGTCTTTTATACCGGCTCCACAAGGGCCTCCTGGTCCAACTGGACCTTCTCCACTGCAGGCAAATTTGCAAGCTGCAACAGCTGCAGCTGTTTATTATGGTCAGGCAGGTCCTCATCAGCAACCTCCTCCCCCACCCCAACATTCTGCGCAACAAGGCGTTATAACGGTTCCCTCCCAACACCAGATTCGTCAGCCAGCTCAACAACATCCAGCGGTTCAACAGCAAAGTATTTACCCTTTTCTACCAGCTCCACAATTATCGTTGCCTCAACAGCAGCAGTCAGTGCCATCTATGGCCGGACATCAACAAATATCAGGTCGTCAAAGGCACCCTCATCAGTTCACGTAAGCAATTTTGTTGTGTTTAGGTTTTTAAGAAATGTTGACGATTCGAAAAATATTTTATGTTTAGACCCGCTCAGCTACGTTATCTTTTGGCCGCTTACAATGTGGGTATGTTGGCTATGGAAACCCTGGCACGTCGTGTACATGACGATCGTCCACAGGCCAAATACGCTCGTAATCCTCCCTATGGAGAAGACGTTAAATGGTTGCTACGTATTTCCAAAACTTTGGGTTCTCAATATCTCCATCAATTTTGTGTTTGTGCGGTAAACTCTATTGTAAGTCCCTTTGTATTGCACGACGTAGCTATTGAATCTGCTCATTATTTGGGTCGTAATAATCATCAGTTGGTTATGCCGATGCGATCGGCTTTAACACCATTGGTTCAAAAATGTCAACAGATGTGAGTTCAGTTTTCGAAGAAACTAGATATGATATAAATATTCTTTTCCATTGTTCTTTAAGGTATATTCAATGCATTCATCAAAAATTATACCATTTGACGCCAGCTGATTATGAGGATTTTGCCAGTATCATTGTAGCAGCCCGAGCCGCGTTTCAGATAACACCTGAAGGTAGCGCTCAGTTTAAGGATTGGTTACAATCGATTAAGAGGTAAAGTATAAGTAGAACATTTATTGTCGATTTCGGTATTTTCTTAATGATCGGTATTCAGATCAAAATCATGTAAAAAGGAATTATGGACCCAAATAAATACAGCTTTGCAAAGTAATGCCAAATGACAAAGACTTGACTCATTAAATTTAACAACGACACCGTCATCATCCTCGACTGCAGCAGGGGGGGCCGTCGTAACGATATCAACTTCATCAACAAATACAGTTACAGCAGGTAAAATATAAACCATTTCAGTTTTAAGCACAAACTGTTCTTAATAGCAGTTTCTTATAAATAGCATCGGCTAATAGCAGTAGCATTACGAATACGAATAATGACACGTCAGTTGGTAATAACTTACGTAATGCTAACTCACCTTTATCCACAACCTCAACTTCATCTACTGCGTCTACGTCAGCAACCACGACCTCTGTAGCTTCATCATTGTCATCATCATCGAAGCCTTCGTCCTATAGTTATGGAGGACAACTTGCGTTAATGGATACTCCATCCACGTCAACAGCGGCAGCGGCGAAATCAACTACCGTCTCATTGCAATCACCACCGTCTATAGTTCAACGTAATGTAATAGCAGTTAGCGCAAATGGCAATGCGGCTAATGTTGGTAGTGGCACCGTTGTAAATAATTCCATTAAGAGTAGCAGCAATAACAACGCGAATAACTCATTTCTCACAGATGCATATCACCATCAGCAAATGCAATTACAATTGCAACAACAATATGAGCAACACTATCAGATACAACAATATCAAATGCAACAGCAACAGCAGCCACAACAGTTAACGGAGTGTTTTGATCAGCAGTTGTACATACGAAACTTACCACCACCACCGCCACCACAGACTGTACAGGTTTACAATGCCGATCATCAACGTTTACACCATCACAACAATCACCATCATTCACATTCTCATTCTCATTCACACCATCATCACCACCATCACCATCATCATACGCAACAACAACAACGACAAATGTATGCTGCCCCCACTGTGGTGTTAACGGCTAATGCTCCCACAGCAACAACAAATCACGTGAATGCAGCTGGTACTGCAATAAATTCAGCTCAAAATCTCAATCTCATAAATGTCTCAAACACTGGTGGTAATAGTGGCGGTACATTTGTAATGAATTTAAATAACTATACGATACAAAATGCTGCTGGTACAGCCTTCAACCTCTCCAACTCACCATCAGTATCCTCTACACCTTCGTCGGTATCGGCGTCCTCATCATCGTCATCATCACTGTCAGCACCTACAACTTGTGCGATACAAACGAATTCCACTGTGGCCGCTGCTGCTGGTACTCTTGCTGGAGGTTTATCGCAACAAATCCCGTTATCACAACAACAACAACAACAACAACACCAACAACAGCAACATCAACAACAACAACGACATCAATATCCTCATTTACAACAACATTTAGGTCACAATTATCATCAGCAACTTTAACAACGTTTTTACCTATACCGACACAATGTGTGTTTGTAAGCCAACCTTTGAAATTATGACAAAATTGATTTCAATTTTATTTTCTCTTTTATTTATGGCAACGTTAACATATGTTTTTACTAAATGTTCTTAGATACAAATGGAGGCAGGTGTCTTTTGATTTGAAAGGTCGTTCTTAAGCTTTACTATAACAGTAAAGTAATCTTAACACTTTGATTTGCAAAAAATATTCAAAGCTCACTTTTTCTTCACAGTTCATATTTATTGTAGATGCCTATCAGCACGTTGATAAGGTTCATTATATTCAACCAATTTTCAAATTCTGTTTTGAACCGATTTGGTAGTAGCTGAGCTAAAATAAAAAGATAAATATCAAATAAGAAAACCCATCCCATTAAATTAGCTAAGGATCAATTTTTAGCTGTAGTTTAAGATTTTGCACTTTTATTATATTTTGCAAAATTTTTTATCCTTTCTCTTGAGAAAATGCAAAAAAAAAAAAAAAAGGAGAAAAGTTAAAGTAGGAAAATGTCTTAGACTTGAGGCAGATTTTCCTATGCAACTATTTCTGTTATTTCTGCTTGAAAAGATGCGTGCTATCTACTAGGGAATTGTAGTGACAATGTACGGTTTATATGGATATAAATGCATTGAAAATGTGAAGACAAAGAAAGTATAAATGATTTTTGGGTGGAAAGCTTACAAACCATAATAAATATAGGCTAGAAGTGTGTGCAGCAAGATATAGTAAAATCCGTTTGATAAGACATATGTTCAAAAGTATCTTCATTTTGCACAAAGACGCATATGATCCTGCTTAGGAAGAATATTAAGGCTGCCATACTTAACCTATTCCAAGATCAACCAAGTCTATATCTCTTTAATCGCATGTAGTGGAGTTAATTGAAGTATGTTCGTTTGTCCGATATATTTATTCTTTAAGTTAGGTTAAGTCTAAAGTTTGTCTATCATATTCTCTTGTTTTAATTTGTAGCCTCATATTCGTCTTTATGTTAATACTCGGATGTTATATATACGAAACAGTACATTTTCAACTATCTGCGCTGATCGCCTTCCTGTGTATGTGTCTTGAAGAAGATGACGTAATTTCTCTTGAAAAAACAAAATAAAAAAATTAATAGATTTGCTTTACATTTGAAATGCATTTATCACGAAGACATTAATAAATAATGAAGTGATGAAGATCTTAATCGAACTGGAATCTCTAATTATAAGTAATGACGAAAAGCAGAGATATCGGAGACTATAATGTGTGTACATTTTTGGTCATTATTGACTATGTCTGAAAGTGCGTCCGTTATATTTTTGAAACTTTCACGTTCTTAGTAACTTTCATAGAAAGTTCAACCTTGAAATCAGTAAAAGGAGTTCTTCGAAAAAATTGTAGTTTAATATACAATATATAGCAGCACACATTAACGTCAATACTTTGCAATTTTTAAATATTCGTTGGAAGTGGTTGATATGCAAAATTTATTCTAAAGCGAATGTAACGCGTTATTCCGTTATTCTGCCTCATAACAATATTATTTTTTTCTATTTACGTATATAAACATTTTATTAAAGATGGGTTTTTTGTGGATATTTTTTTTCTGATTAAAAGACACTTTATTTTTTACTCCATATTTTTTGAGTAAAATTAGACATTATTGAATTTTTCCAAATATATTTTTTTTTTATTTTAATGAAAACGCCACCGCTATTTTAATATTTTCTTAATTAAAATTTTAACATAAAATAATTACCACTGACTGACATTGCTTTTTTAATAAAATACGAACATAATACAACTCGTAATATTCGCCACCGAAGCTATGAATTCGTTTATAGGGTTAAAAACTGTAAAGCATTATCCGAAGGTTTAAAAGTGTCCGCCGCTCTGTGAAACTTGTAAAAATTAAAATAGGAACATATATCCCCGACCGCAATTGAAAAAAAAAATTAAAAGAAAAAAAGTTGAATTCAGTTGAAAAAAAAATAAATTTTCAAAATATTTTTTTATCAAAAATCATCAGTTTGGCATGCTTCATTGATTTATATCAGAAGAATTTTACTCTATGCAGATATCGTTTGTATCTGGAAACAGTTTTAATTGTTCCCCTAACTGAATTATATTGTTACGAAAACTGCCTTTCGTGTTTTACCTTTAAGGTACAGTGCGAATCGCTAGATCGCGAAAAGCTTAGATTTTGGTTATTTACAATTTCTTTATTTATTAAGAAATATTATTTATAATTTCAATTATTTTACAATTTATTACAAAGAAATTATTTCTTTCTTCGTGATGACCTTATATGGCTTTTTCCAGCTGAACTGACGATTTGGCGCTAACCCTTTACTACGCGATGGCTTATACAGCTGCACTGGATCTCCTTTAATAAAACCTCCCAAGTTCGCCCTTGCACCTTTCCTGCCCTTTAGGTTGTCATTTCCGATCTGGCTTCGCCTTGTAAATCGTTTCTGTCCTCTTCGATTTCTTGAGTTATTTCTCCCGCCTTTCGATTTCGCACAGTTACCGTAGCTACGCATCAGTGCTGCTTCTGTTTTTGTTTGTCCTATTCCGTAGATATCCCGTCTGACCTTTGTAACCACCTTCGTGACGCTAAGGTGCTCTGCGTTTGCTGCTCCTTCGATATTCTTCCATGATTTCCTCTGCCTTGGCTTGTGGTACGGTCCTCGACTTTGTGATGCTTGAATCTTTTTCCCCACACCATATGCGCAGCAGAAAACCATCTTTGAAAATGAGATTTTACCGCTGAGCTCAACATGCTCTTGTTGCAGAACTTTCATCGTCTTCTGTATTTTGGGATGCATCTTTGCTTGTAGCAGCCTCCTGTTCTTTCTTTTTATGAACGTTTTCCATCTCTTTCATAAATTCATCAATGTTTTGTCCGGAAAGAGCTAGCATTCGTTGTTGTAATGAATTTGGTTTAGGCACCATCTTAGATTTTCGTGTGTACTTTTTTAATTTAATTTGACTTATCCTTATTTTTCAAAACGGCCGCTCGAACCATTTGACGTTGTTTTTTATTTATTTTCAACTCCTTTTTCCGAGCTTCTTTTCTGGCCTGATCAGTCGGATTCATATATTTACCACTTTTAGTGGTATTTATTGAGTGGCGTCCCAAATTTTCTCAAATTCAATTTATAACTTTTTATTATGAAATATTATTTATAATCTCAATTATTTTACAATTTACTACAAAGGAATTATTTTTTTAAACTCTTGGTTACTTCTCTGATATTTCTAGTCGCATGCCCTGTTTTAAGCAAAATGCTCTGTTTATAAACCCTACGAAAATCACAAATTCTGCGTCCCTTTCTGCGATACCTACGAATAGGTACTTTCATTAATCCCATTTTTGTCAGATTTCGCGGAAATTCTTGGCCAATCTTTGCTTTTATTGCCAGCTGCAAATATGTATTTTTATGACCACGGTAGGGTCACATTCAAAGGAATTTCCTCTCCATCAAATTGTTGTAGTTTTTTTTTTTTTATTAGTTTGTGGTTTTCGTAACAATATATATTATATAATATAAATAATATATTTTATATATTACACATTGTGCATATATTTTATGTATCATATATATATTATATATTATATACTATATGTTATATATTAGGTTAGCTTTGTTTGTTTGTCTGTTGTCTGTCATTATAATGGACTCAAATTTAAAAAGTTTAAATTTGAAAACAAGCGTGACTTGGTTTATAAATTCGCTAATAATAGCTAAACTAACTAACTAACTGCGATTGATTTATAAAGAAAATGTGCTCTGTATAGTTGTTCAAAGTGTCTAACAGTTCTGTCTAAATATGATCCCGATCGATCTGCTATTTAAAGTGGTGGGTATCCAAGATTCGCTCCAAAGCGAATACACATTTATTACTTGTTTTTAATTAATTAAAATTAAAATTATTTCTTTACACATACGACCCTATAAGAGGGTAATATTACTCATAGTGGTTAGATTATGTAATTTAATATAAGCAAAAAGAATTTTTTTTTGTTTTAACTAATTTGAAATTGTGTTCATTTTTTATTTTTTGTAATTTTTATTGTCTATGTTTTTTTTGCCATTTTTATTAGTTAAAAATTTTATATTTTGCCTTTACAAATATATTTATTTTTAAATTATATATTTACACAGATAATATTTTTTAAATTTATGCATATATTTCAAAATATATTATTTTTTTACATTTTATTTTTTATATTTTAAGTAAAAAGTTAAATGGAATATACATAAATAGAAACTTGGATTGATTTCCAAAAAAAAAAAAAAAAAAAAAAAAAAAAAAAAAAGAAACAAAAACAAAAAAAAGACAAAAAACAAAAAATCAAAAGAAAAGAACTAAAAAGTAGTTTTATTTTCAAAAAGTTACCTTTTTAAAGTATAGGGAGTTGAAGGTCTTTGATTTCTAACTGAAACTTTTCTTTATCCCATGGCTTGGGGTCAATTTTTTTCTTACTTTGTTATGTTTCATATATTTTACTTTTTCTTTTCACTTTTTTAATATAATAATATATATAAATATAATACATAAATTTATTGACATAAATAGGTGTAGATATTGTCAGACTTTTCGTCTCATCATGGAAGTCCACTTAATTGCCTAGAATATCAAAAGATGTGTGTATTATAATGAAGGAGAATGAAGTATTATTTAATTGGAATACAATGGTGTGAAATTTTATATGAAACGTACATGAAACACTTTCAATTACCTCATATTTTAATAATTAAATACCATAAAGAAATTAATATATATTCTGTATACTGACCTGATAATTATTAATAATAACAACAACAACAATAAGAACGGGATGTTAAGTGATGAGAGAATGCGCAAAAATTTCTAATTGGAGTTCGATCCGAGAATATTTCGCTTGAAAAAAATCGGGTTTACTTTGAAAATTGATGTTTTTTTTTTTGTTCGTATAGGCTTTTTAACAATATTTGAGATCGATTCCGATACCCAGCAAATAGCAACATATTATGATTCGTGGATTGGTTTTTGATTTGTTTAGTGATAGGATGGCTAAAAAAGCTAATAAATTGCTTAAATAAATGAAATGATCTTAAAATTTGTAACATCATAATAATCATAAAATGAAAGCGTAAAAGTATTAGGCGGATGTGTCCCTTTTTAATGCAGTTGTATGAAATTTCTCATAAAATTATTATTGCGTTCAATTACTCGGAAGATATTGTTAATAAAATTAAATTGAATATTGAATTGAACGTGTTTAGGAGAATATTGCTTTTATCTTATGTCTTGTGAGTCTTGTTAAGTAAGCGTTATTTTATAATACTTCTCTGGAAACGTTTAGACAAAAAGATGTTAAAAAGTTAAATTGGGCTTTGTGATGAATTTTGGATAGCCATTATCTTAAACTGATATACAAAGATTGCAAAGTATTTTTTTTTTTAATTTTTGTTGACCTGAAATATAGTGAAACAAACTTCAAATCGATATTCCATTCTTTTGGTGTTGTGAGAATTCTCCGTCGGTTGTTAAGCAATTTGGAAATAGGAAATAGGGCACCATAGGCTGCATAAGCTGCGAAATTTTTGATATTGCATTCATTACTGATCCGCCTAAAATTATGACATAATGATCGAACGATGGCCGAGAGTTTGAATATATTTATTTCCATTTTGTTTATCAAGTAGTAAATTCATGTTCGTATCCCTCTTATATATAAATCATTATTACGTACTCCTGAAAATGAAGGCACTTTTTTATAGATCAAATTTTTTTCTAATTACTTCTATGCAAATTGGTATTATCAGGTATTGAAAGCGATGAAAAATTATGGGGAGTTGTGTTGAATATATATAGAAAGAGTAGGTGCAAACCAAGATTGTTCGTTTGTGTTTATGTCACATTCTATGTTGTTTAATGTTGATTGCGATCACTCGATTTCTCCTGCAAAAGTGTATGAATGTGCCTGGTTAACGAGAACATTTCAAGTCTGCCATTGCGGTTGTATTTTCGTTATTGTATTTAAATTGTTTAGTGTTCAATAGTTTACAAAATGAAAATATTCGGTAGAAACGAGAAAGCTTTTCTAAGGTATACATGTAAGGGATGGAAATAAAAAAATTTGATATCTGTCAATAAAACTTGAGCATTCAAGCAACCAATATAATATTTATCATTTATTTTGTTACGTCTCGAAATTACAGAAGCAGTTAAATCGCGAACACAAAATTTCAAAAGAAAAAACTTAACTTTTTTAAGCCTACTTGCTATTCGCTTTTCTTCACAAAATGGTTTATCAATTAATTAATATGCTTGTCATAGTGGCATAGGCATTCTAAAACATAATTTTAAACATTACTTTTAGAAATATTATAAAACGAAATTTTGAAAAATAGTTTCTTTTAAAAATGTTCCTTGTTGCACTTTCTTCTGATCTATTACGGCGTAGGAGAAAGAGATTGAAAAACTTAAAATAAACTTTGGTACGCATTCTCGGAATAATACAGCTATTCAAAAGACCAAATTAAACAAAATACATAAAAATAAGAATTATATCGTTTTCTAAAAACGTTGAATTCATAAAATGTAAATTATTTTTTCAAAAGAGAATTAAAAATTTAACTTAAAATGTATTATAACTTAAAAGTTATCAGTTTAAAAGATAAAGAAAAAAAATTAGTAAGAAATAAAATAAAGCATATATCTATTGTATGTAGCGATAATTGTAATTTTTGAAAGAAACAAAAACAAAGGAGAAAAATTTTAGATGCTTTGGATTTTAATTGTTTGAAAATTAGAAAATAAATGAGAAAAATTGAATAAAATGTTATATATATACATATATATAAAAAGTGTATATGAACGTAATTATATGCATATATGTATATATGTAGCGTATGTATAATATATATATATATATATATATATATATNTGCGTTTGCTGCTCCTTCGATATTCTTCCATGATTTCCTCTGCCTTGGCTTGTGGTACGGTCCTCGACTTTGTGATGCTTGAATCTTTTTCCCCACACCATATGCGCAGCAGAAAACCATCTTTGAAAATGAGATTTTACCGCTGAGCTCAACATGCTCTTGTTGCAGAACTTTCATCGTCTTCTGTATTTTGGGATGCATCTTTGCTTGTAGCAGCCTCCTGTTCTTTCTTTTTATGAACGTTTTCCATCTCTTTCATAAATTCATCAATGTTTTGTCCGGAAAGAGCTAGCATTCGTTGTTGTAATGAATTTGGTTTAGGCACCATCTTAGATTTTCGTGTGTACTTTTTTAATTTAATTTGACTTATCCTTATTTTTCAAAACGGCCGCTCGAACCATTTGACGTTGTTTTTTATTTATTTTCAACTCCTTTTTCCGAGCTTCTTTTCTGGCCTGATCAGTCGGATTCATATATTTACCACTTTTAGTGGTATTTATTGAGTGGCGTCCCAAATTTTCTCAAATTCAATTTATAACTTTTTATTATGAAATATTATTTATAATCTCAATTATTTTACAATTTACTACAAAGGAATTATTTTTTTAAACTCTTGGTTACTTCTCTGATATTTCTAGTCGCATGCCCTGTTTTAAGCAAAATGCTCTGTTTATAAACCCTACGAAAATCACAAATTCTGCGTCCCTTTCTGCGATACCTACGAATAGGTACTTTCATTAATCCCATTTTTGTCAGATTTCGCGGAAATTCTTGGCCAA
Organism: Glossina brevipalpis; assembly: GCA_000671755.1. Classification (NCBI taxonomy): domain Eukaryota; kingdom Metazoa; phylum Arthropoda; class Insecta; order Diptera; family Glossinidae; genus Glossina; species Glossina brevipalpis. The sequence goes on from KK351026.1 coordinate 516,578, forward strand.
TCTTTGCTTTTATTGCCAGCTGCAAATATGTATTTTTATGACCACGGTAGGGTCACATTCAAAGGAATTTCCTCTCCATCAAATTGTTGTAGTTTTTTTTTTTTTATTAGTTTGTGGTTTTCGTAACAATATATATTATATAATATAAATAATATATTTTATATATTACACATTGTGCATATATTTTATGTATCATATATATATTATATATTATATACTATATGTTATATATTAGGTTAGCTTTGTTTGTTTGTCTGTTGTCTGTCATTATAATGGACTCAAATTTAAAAAGTTTAAATTTGAAAACAAGCGTGACTTGGTTTATAAATTCGCTAATAATAGCTAAACTAACTAACTAACTGCGATTGATTTATAAAGAAAATGTGCTCTGTATAGTTGTTCAAAGTGTCTAACAGTTCTGTCTAAATATGATCCCGATCGATCTGCTATTTAAAGTGGTGGGTATCCAAGATTCGCTCCAAAGCGAATACACATTTATTACTTGTTTTTAATTAATTAAAATTAAAATTATTTCTTTACACATACGACCCTATAAGAGGGTAATATTACTCATAGTGGTTAGATTATGTAATTTAATATAAGCAAAAAGAATTTTTTTTTGTTTTAACTAATTTGAAATTGTGTTCATTTTTTATTTTTTGTAATTTTTATTGTCTATGTTTTTTTTGCCATTTTTATTAGTTAAAAATTTTATATTTTGCCTTTACAAATATATTTATTTTTAAATTATATATTTACACAGATAATATTTTTTAAATTTATGCATATATTTCAAAATATATTATTTTTTTACATTTTATTTTTTATATTTTAAGTAAAAAGTTAAATGGAATATACATAAATAGAAACTTGGATTGATTTCCAAACCAAAAAAA